>BMAO01035845.1:0-20630 GCA_019973975.1 Trichonephila clavata | reverse complement strand
TTTTTTGTGTATGTTTTGTATAACGGTAGAAGTGTTTAACTTTCATGCTATCAATCACTGTTTTATTACAAAAGTTACTGTCGCTTATGTTAATATAATCATTGTTCTTTTAAGCAATTTCATAAAATAACTAAGATAAAAAAAAAGTGCTCTAGTTTTTGTAAAGATTAAAATATCTCTTATCCTGAAGTTCATTTTAAAAGTGAATTACATAGCAACACATCAGAATTGAAAAATTATAATTTGTTTATAAAATTTTTGTACAGAATGTTATTTTTTGTAAATTTTTACCATTTTTTCTATTTTAGCGATAATAATTTTTTTTCTGTTCTTAATTTTAGCATATTTTCTTAAAATGTACTAAACAAATCTAAAAACCACAAAAAATTCCCATATCTCCATTTTTAAAGAAAAAGTTGTCTCAAGTAGTCGGATACCTTAAATATGTAACAAAATTCCATCTACTTTTAATGACAAGGTTACAATTAATTTCCTCTGATATGCTTTAAAAAAATCTTAATCTCATAAATCGTATATAAAAATAATAATCGTCTCATAATAGTTTATTTCTCTCTGTTTATACAGGGTGTCACTAACAAGCGCTCAAACTCTGCACATCTAAACTCCTCGTCGCTAGATCATGAAAAATGCTCAAAGAACAGTATTCTGTACGTCCCTAGTTTTCGAGGAAAATTATGAAAAACAAAGCATGCCGCTGCAAGGAAAAAGCTCCGTATGGACACATCACAGTAAGTATTTATAAAGGCAGATGGTCAAAGTGTCCGACGTGCAATATCGAGGCAGGCTTGAGTGTGCTGTGGAATGAAAAAGTGCACACGTCACACCAAACGAGTAGTTCACCTAAGTACAAGCAGCATGCAAACAAGCAGCTAAGTCGATTTGTGTCGTCATAAGGTCTCCATAAAACCAGGTATGGCCAACCTGCGGCACGCGTGTCACAGTGTGGCACGGTTTGAGTTGGTAACAGTGGCACGCGAAAACTTAATGAAAAGTTTGAAAAAAAAATTAAAAAAAAAGATAGTAAAATAACCATTCCCCCCCCCCACATTTTTATAAAAGTGGACGTTGTCTCTAACAAAAAACTCTTCAAAATTGGGATCAAAGTATGTTTGTTAATAATTAGCTATGACATAACATAATCAATATATCATTCAAATTTGCTGTGCACTTATAATAACAATATTTTTTTATCATCTGTAAGAGATAGTCCTAATATAGATGACGTGGTCAAGAAGTTGTAATTATCAAAAGCCATATTAAGTAAATTCTGAGCGTTTAGTAATTATTAGGAGTTAAATTATTCAATTACTCATTTTTTTATTTTATACCTAACCCGATTGATTGAACATGTAAAAAGTTTATTAACAATAAAACATAAGTTTGTACTTTCGTCTTATTTATTATATTATTTTTAAATGCAACTACATTGACTTGCATTCAAAAATGGACTTGCATGAAAACCCCATAATAAGCCTATAGGTAACATTTTTTCACTTTTCCATGTTTGTTTGTTAGAAAAGTTAGAAGTGTCACGCAAAATTATTTTTTATCAAATAGTCACACTCTTCCCAAAAAAGTCAGCCACCCCTGTTATAAACGAATTCCTTGAGAAGGCCTCGTAGAAAAAACATCTAATGTGGGAGATCTGGCAATCGTTGAGGGCATAGAACCAGACTCCCACATCCGAATAAGCAGACGGGTTTGCCTTTTATCGACAATCACACACAGGAGCACAATGAATGCGCCGGAGTCCCAATATGAACCATAATGCTTCTTCATTCATTCATTTACGTTTACCAGACAAGTTAAGTTCTTTTGCATTTTTATGTACTCTCAACGAGGAGTTTGGAAGCTACTTTTCAGGCACTGTGTATATCAAAACAACTTAAACATGTATTTTAATGTTATATTTTTTTAATTCTATATTTATAAACCAACTTAAACTACTATTCTTATATTTCTTACTGCATTATTAATATTTTATGGGTGCAAAATCTATCTGAAACACAGTATTGAGTTATCCCTAAGAAACCCCTTAAGAAAAGTTTGAATATCTTTTATAAAAATGGTTCAAAAACAGAGTTAATTGATAGCTCTGTAATTTAGCTAAAAATAATAACCTTTGACATCATTATTGAGCAGCATCACTTCAGAAAAGTTAAGAGATTGGATCAGTTCGAAAAGCAGATCATTACGGCATTGATTTATGATTATTATTTTTAATTGTCCCACATCATTTCCCAAGACATGACAGTTTACTTTGGTATGAAATATAAAGCTTTCATGACCTTTTAGAATATCTACCTGACAACTCCTTTATAAATTTTGTGAGCTATTTGTCGGAAGAATGATCAATCTTGGTCGTTAGTAACAGATTGGTCTTTAAAAGTTTCTTAAATGCTTTTTCTTCTCGAATAAGTTGCAGCAAAGAATTCTTAGAGTTATCATTTAATTAGTGTCAATGGAAATAGCTAATTTGCCTGTCGTAAAGTTAATGAATCGCAACTAGCATGAAACTCAAAAGATAAAGTAAATCACTGAAATTTCTGGATCGAAAATCCTCATGCAGTTATTGATAAAAATTGATTCTTGAATTACTAAATAGAAAAATTTCAGCTTCGAAGCAAAATTAACATATTATGTATTAACGCATTTTCTTCAAAATAGAAAAAAAATAAGACAATAAGTTGCAGCTTTATATCTAAAGATGTTTGTAATATATAAACGTACTACATTAAAAATACAGTAAAATAACACATTTAGAAACAGTTTCAACTTTCAACGTAAGTAATAAAATTTTATATATATACTGGCTGTTTCCCAACCACTTCACGGTGCCTTTCATGATGTTTTATGATTATCTACTGTTTTTTTTTAAATCTAAGTTCTAGAAATCAAGCTTTCGATTATATTAAAAAAGCATTCTTTTAAACTCTGTCACTTGATTTAAAAAGAACAGGGACTTATTTTTCCTTTCAAATGAGGTTGTGAAATGATTATTACCATTGTAGACCCAGTACATTCCCTGGGAGCTGTTATCATTTTTGTGGCACCATATTGGTGGATACCAATTGTCACAACGAAATTTTGAGGCCCAGTTTCCTCCCCAGAGGTAAGCACCTGAGCTCTGATGGTGCAGACTGAGACAAATAGGTACTCTTTAACCTGCCGCATAATCATACGGCATGAACTTTGGTAAATTTTTCACGACATGAAAATTAACCAATTTGACAGTCCAAAAGGCATTTAATAGACTTGTTATAAGAAAAACTTTGGTTACCAATTTTTTGAATGTGATAACTTATTTAGGCGCGCGTTTTGCTGAAGAGTGAACTTGAATGATGCTTTTTAAGAAGCCTAGCATTATTACGCTCGGATTTGTAACGCTCATAACAATGGATCGGAACTTTCCGTAACAATGTAAAGTCCTTCAACAAAAAAGACTTATAACAATGTCAAAATTTGACGTCGCAAATTAGTTTTCAGCCAAATTGGAATTTCATGACGTTACTCTATTGACTGCATTAATTAACTTTGTTTAAAAAATAGTCGGTTATTAGTAACTTTGTTAGGCGCGTTTTGCTGAAGAGTGAACTTGAATGAACGTCACTTTCAGGTTTGTAACGCGTTGTAATGTGTATCTGTTCCTGCGTCTCTCTAATCCACCTACTCTCGGACCCGGCTAGAAGTGTGGCGAAAACTGAATAATCAGTCGACATGATTCACTCTAATTATTTTATTGTCACAAAAAATCATGCAAGCATAAAAATAATCCAATTAAGATTGTTGATCAAAATTAAGAGTGTGAAGGTGAAATCAGTTAGTCTGGGGATAATATTACGGACTCTCAACTGATTTCTACGATAACTCATACAGGCTCGATTTCAACTCAGCCTTGCACTACGAGATATCTTCTAATTTCTATTTAAATAATGCTTACAATACCTGTACTCTTGTAAAGTCGAAGTCCTACTGTTGAGGCTTTGAACGCTTGTCTTTGAGGGGATCAAATCCTATCCTCACTGGGAAATCTTTAATATACACTTTTATAAACTTAGTTCCGCACTGCAATAACTCACGATCCTCCACTCACTAACTCTCAAAACTCACGAATACAGAATTTATATAATAAACTTAATTTGCGTAATCATGTTTTCTTACCTTCGGTGAAAGTTGGTTGAGTAAAATATTTCCCTAAAAGAATCCCCGTAGTAGTGAAGGAAGCGTATAGATCCATCACAACGTTCATTCGGCTTTTTTCATCATTGTTGTAAGAATGTTATTTTTACAACAATGACAAAATTTGGCGTCGAAAATCGATTTTCAGCCAAACTGGAATTTCATGACGTTGCTCTATTGACTGTATTAATTAACTTTGTTTAAAAATTAAATGATTTTAACATGAAATTAACTTAAATATTTAATAAAATCCCAATATCTACAATGTTTTACAAATTTCTATGGGTTTTTTTTTAATTCAATTCCAAAAAAAAAAAAAAAATTACAGCTATTTTTTAAGAAGATTGGTACATTGTATATCTTTCTCAACGCTGCAAAGTTAGATGAGATGAAATTGTAAAACTTTAAAAAATTTATAAAATTCGTAATTTTGAAAATGGTTTATTTTTTCTGCTTTTTTGCACAAAGAATATTTTTAAAAAAGATACTTTTCCATTTCAAGGAGCCATAAAAATGCAACCAAATAAATTGCTAAAAACACGAAATGGCAGTTAGTTAATTGTAATAAGCCTACGACAGAATTGACCAATTTGAGGTTTATGAAGCATGTGCAGAAAAATAGCTTTCTGAAACATTAAAACGGACAGTTTTCTTTATTTAAAAAAAGCGATTTAGAGGGAAAAACTTTAAGAATATAAGAAAATGCTGAAATGTTTTCATCAGATAGTATTATTTACATTTTGAATCTTTCTTCATACAGTGAATGCAAACAAATGTGTCTAAGTTTTCTCTCCCATACATAATAATAATGAAGAAATAATTTTATATGACAATACTAATCCCTGAAATAACATTACAAAATTTGAAGTTATCACTTTTATCGTGTGGTCATAAGCACACACACTCTTTTTTTATGTAATGTAAACATAATGATAAATCTCTTTCTTTTGTATTGAATGTTTAAGCCCAAATTTGGTATTTTCTCGCAAACACAAGAAACAGAAAATAAATTAAAGAAAAACTGTTTGTTTTAAATACTGTTAAAATTTGTTTACAGTAATGCAACATAGTTTTGATGACCAATATTTCTTTTGGGAATATTTAAAGACTTTAGCTTACAAAAATCTAATTTACATAATTAATTATCATACCATTCAAATAATCTATGAAGTTTCGCAGATGTGCGGAAAATAATTTATCATCTTTAAGACTGAACACCAATTACCCTTTTGGTATTGTTCAGTGCCGCATTATTAATGGTTGCAATTTTGAGTAATTGTTATGAGTATTACTGTAAAGAGAGAGATACACTTTTCCACAATATTGTTAGCAACTAGCTAATGCAACATTTCATGTACATTTTTGTTCATCCACCTAAATGCAATGTTTACTAGTGTTCAAACTTTTCCGAATCTAGCTCTCTTTTAAGTTTTCCTCGTTAGTTTTGAGTAATTATTAATGACAGTTAAAAATGTATGGTCTTTATTTGATTTGTAAATGAGTCCACGGGGGAAAATAGGGAACGTCCATTTTATTTTTAAATTTGAAAAGCTTTTATTTGCTGAATAACTTTCATTTGATGCAACTAGTCATTGCACAATGTGGTTGAAAGTTCATTTACCACTTGGAACATACTTGTATAATCAGTATATAAGATAAAAATTAAAATTTTCCATCTCTAATATTCAGTTCAAAAAACGAAATACATATTCTAAAACTATATTCTTACCTGAGAGTTCACAATTTTTGTGGATAGTAGATGAGTGTGTGTGAATGAATGAATCAGGGAATATTAACGTCACACTACTCAGCTACACGAGGGCTTCTGGCGACGAACCTCATAATTTTGAACCATGATCAAGTGTCGCGGACGACGCCTGAGCTAGCACCTCTTCTCCTAACTAAAACACCACATCAACGGGATGACGTTTGAGCTCTAGACAGATTTAACGTGCATCGCTTTCCTATACGCCGGGTCTTTAGTAGTATTGGGCTCCAGCTCATGATTTGCCAGCGACGATCCGATACATTGACCACTAGGCTACCGCGGCCACGGATAGTAGATGAGAGGCGGATATTATGGAACTGTCGGGCAATATTGACTACCGATTTTTTGGCTTTGATTATAGCTGCTAATGCATGGGAAAACATTGAAATACTGAAAAAAGACTCATGATGCATTGCAGTGAGAGTTAACCACTTGTTGCCATCCCATTCTTTACAAAACATAGTGTTTTGAGATTTTCAGAATTTTTTCCAAGTAAGTTTTCAAACATTTTAATCAATTAGTACACATGAGAGTTACATATTAAAGATAAGCATAATGTATTCTTAAAGAATTGTAGTTTGTAATACTGCGATCAGTTTTTAGCAACAATGTTTTATTCTTCAGTTTAAAGGCTCATTTTCCAAGATGGCGTCTAGGGTATTATGGAATACTAGATATTCCATAATACACAACATATTCCGTTCTGATGTATCATTTGTAATAGATTTTATGCCACCAGCTAAAGAATCAGAAAACAAAGACGCTGAATGTATCTTCTATAACGGGAAAATTATCCGAAGATCAACGAGGGAAAATTTGGATTCAATGTTTATATTTTCTGTGATCTCACCTTGACTGTACTGGACTGTGACTGAAAAAGAATTTTCTTTCCTATATTCTTATAAATATGGATTTCATAGTTAAAAATAACTGCGTTTTAAGAAGTCTTAGATATATTTCCAATGATTTAAACCATCTATTCCATATTACCCGATTATTCCATAATACTCTCTATTCATCATTTTTTGTAAAAAATAATTTTTTATGACAAAATTTAAAAGTAAGTAATATTTTTTTTGACAAGTGTAATTCATTAAAACCGTTAATAGTATATATCCATGATGTTTTTGGAGATTTTTTTAGATCAAAAACCAGTAAAGATATTTTTAGAAATGTAAATGGTATTTCATAATACCCGACTCTCCTCTATATTTATTTTAACTCTATATCTGCCGCATTATGATATAATGCAATTTTATTTCATGCAATATTTTTCTTTTGAATCACTACATTGACAATGAAAGAATATACATAAATAAAATACTCAACGTTGGAAAATTTAATCCATTAAAGCTAATTATTAAATCGTACTTTAAGTACCGTCAGTACACAAATGTACAAATATCTCATAAACAAAAAGACGAATGCTTTTTAACGAGTTAACTCTTAAAAAGCTAAATAACCAGAGAACACTAGTATTTTACAGCACAAAAAATATTTATTTTGAAAAAATTATAAAATTAAATTTTTTTGTCACATAAAGAGGTTTACACATAAAATTAATTAATGATATACAAAGAGACAGTTTTCTTTTCATTATACACAAAATCTCTTATATGTTGTTATTTTGAGTGAAGTTTCAATGAATGTTTTTAAAGCACTGCATCCTGAGGTAGAAAACTGTATTTTCTGAACTACTGCACCTTGAGTCTTATTTATCTCTTGATCTCCATCTTAAGAATTTAGCGAAAATTCCAGCAAATAATTTGATGGGACGTCTTCAACTGAAGGATCATCGGTAGTACATGATGCTTTCAGATGGTAGGTTTTGTAATAGATATAAAGCCTCTTGAAGACCGAGGTTCTTCTTTCTAGATAAACTAAAAGAAAAGGAAAATAATAATAATAGTATCACCTTGAAAACCTCCTATTATTGTTAAATCGCAGTTACAAATAAGGAATTGAAATGTTGCTATTTTTGAATAAATTATATATATATATTTTCATTAATTGTGTGCTAAAAAACAACCTCAGATTCAAAATTTAAAATTTTTTGAAAATGTTTAAATAAAAGAATAAAAAAAAATATAATTAAGCAAAAAAAAAAAAAAAACTAAAAAAGGCATAACTCTATTGTATTATAGTGATGACATTACAACACAACAAAAACAACAATAAACTACACTGACGGGGAAAAAAGTAAGTTGTTTCTCTAACATCCAGTGTGTTATCGGTACGTATAAGTACCACAAAGTTATTCAACTGTAAAATTACTTATGTACATTGTTCACTTAAAATGTATTGTCAAATCGTTTCTAAGGTCTCAACTAACATACAAAAAATAAGGCACTTACCTTTTGACAATAAATACTTTTTCGGAACAAAAATGACAGTCTTCGCAATGTAATCAAAATGTCAGCTGAAAACTCAAGCTCTGTTTTTTAAAACTATATAATCATCTTCCCCGCCAAAATAATCATCATAGAACCTATGCTACTACGTATCCTAGAAGAGTGGAATTAAATAAGTGTTCCTTTTAAATATCGTCAGAATATTTGTAAAAAGGTTTATTCTCTAAGTAATTTGAAAGTGAGTGGTACTTATAAGTACCGTCGGTAGAAAAAGGGTTAACAAAAAAAAGAGTAAAGTTTAATTTTATATGCTTTTCTTCTACCATACATAATTATCTTCTATTACTTTATTTATTTTAGAATTCACTTAAAAAGGAACAAAAATTACTTATTTGCTATTTCAAATAGCGCATATGAAAACAGAATTCATTTTAAAACTTTAATTAAAACTATCTGCGAAGCCCTGAATTGTATATATTTACATTTCTTATTTATATTTAAACCGAGAACTATCTTACTCCATCAAATCGCATGGATGCTTACAGACTCAATTAAATATTTAAATTAGCTCGAAATGGTGAGCCAATTATAAATTCTTAAGCGCAATTCGAACGAAATTGGGGGGCAATCCACATTGTCTTCAACGACGCTTTCTTGACACTCGAGTGGGAAGGACATTGTTCCATCAATAATATTATTGAATTGACGTTAGCGAACAAGGGATATTTACTGTGCCTTAAATGTCCTGAAAGACTGAGCGTAGGTGTTTGTTTAGTGTTATAATAAATGCATTATGTAGGAGATTTAATTAGGTCAAGGCTAACGTTTCTCGCAGAAGTGGAGATAACAAAATTTACCAGAAGGTATCTCCGTGTAGAGAAAGAGAAGTTTGGCATATACAAATATGTGGGTGTTGAATTCCAGCAAAGGGATTTTATTTTTAACCTAATAACCATTGATTTAAGGATTGCAGGATAAATACAGCTCAGTGTTAATTTGATTTAGAACTGAACTAATTCTTATTTGGTGTTTGGTTTTGTAAGATGAAGGCATGCCTAAATTTTAATTAAAGTATTTACTCGGTTCTAAGCTGCACTCCAAATTCTCTACTTGTTTTCGAGTAAAGATAAAAAATTTTGTGAAGTTTTCGTAGATATCCTATATTTAAGAAATTTTAAAAAAAAATAACGAGAAACAATAAGAAGTTAATACAGTAGAACGTCGTTTACCCGAATCATTTGGGACCGGACACCATTCGGATACGCGATGGTTCGGATAACCAAAAACCGAATGCGATCCATGCAGTATATGATACTGGATACTATACAAATATTGAAAATCATCACATGCCGGAAACGTGCTTGAAGAAAAAAGCCAAATAGGTGCAAAACATTGCATTTTTACCTTGAATGTGGAAAATAATCACTTATTTTTTGCTGTACAATTGTACACCTTCGTTTTTTCGATGCAAGGTCTCTGATTCTCTTCAGCAGCAGTAGTTGAATAGGACAGCACTCTGATTGTTGTTCGTACCACTCTATAGCTGTCTCTAACGTAGAACACGTCAGCATTTGTTGTACCCTTGCTACTTTCGTTGTTGATGTTGTTGTCCTCGTCTTCATCTGTTTCATCGTCGACAGGGTCGGATTCTTCTTGCACGGATGCCATTATCTCGTCATTATTTAGCATTTAAAATCCACAGTCTTTTACATCGCATGCTATCCAGGTTACTACATCAACAAAACTCAACAAAAGAGCACGTATACACCTCCTTCACTTCGAAACAAACTTACCTAATACTCCATGCAGATGTTTACCAAATGACACAACTGCTTCCCAAATATCCCTCACCTTGGGTTTTCTCGTCACTTTTGGCCTCACAGGAAACAAATGTTGAGCATTGCACTGTTCGAAAACATATCCGGACCTTGGTTCGGATATTTGACGGTCCGGATAATAAACGTTCAGATAAACGACGTTCTACCATAACTAATTTATTTGACCCGAATTAAAAAAAACTTTCAAATACGTGCATAAAGTTATAATTGCTCTAACTATCAGTATCATGTGTCGAAAATGGTTCGTCCCTCTCATTTGTCACAGCTGACTTCGGAATGGGTGCTGGAGTCGCCATTTTCTAACACTTCGTCGTCTTGCATGCCATCCAATGCATTTGGTATGCAACATTTTGTTCAAATAATGGATGAAAGAAGAATTTAAAAGAATTATTAAACATCGATGAGCTTTTATAAGCAAAAATATCATTTTGTTTACGCCATCGACGTGGATTTGTTTCATCCGTGTCAAATTTTCAGTGGCAGCTACTCTGATTCAATTTTTTTCTGCATATTAAACTGCCGTTTCGTACCTGCGTCATAATGAACTCGTCTTGATGCTATTACCGATATCTTTGAATTACACCCTGGAGATAAACTTCGGAAGGGGATAAGTCATTGATGCAAGTAGCCTGAAAGGATTGTTACATTTTTCCTTTTGAAAGAGGTTGAAACTCGATTTCTTCCATCCAACAAATCTTTTGCCTTCAATTCTAAGCCGCATCCGATTTTGAGCAGCATTAACACTGGAAAAATTGTACGGCTTAGATTCGAGTAAATATGGTAGTTACAAAAAAAACCCTAAATGTATTGAAAGAGTAACACATTCAAGTAAAGAAAATTATCTTTTTAAACAGATTATTGTGGATCATAAATTTCATGTATTAAAATAGAATTAACTATTCTTCATAATCATTTATAAAGGAATATTTGATCATTGTGATAATATTCAATTTCAAAAATAAATCACGCATATTCTACCAATCAGCTTAGATAAACAGGGTTATTCATTCTGAGATTTCGAAGCGTTATAGTAAAAAAATACAGCAAAAAAAAATGTAGGAATACAGAAGCAATTTAAATTTTATTTACATAATAAACAAATGTTCTATTCATGGAACCTTGGTTACACGGCATACAGCAATGTGATAGTCGAGTTATTGTCCCACTCTACTCAACATGGTACTAGCAATGTTATTGACAGCACCGTTCATCTTTTACATAAGACCAATCTTTCGTACCCCCTTCACCGCATGATGTATCAGAACTGCATGAAAAGAGAGCACGTGCTGTCAATAACGTTGATAACACCATGTTGAGTATAATGTTTGAGGAATTGGACTATCGCATTGATGTTTGGAGTAACTATCCTTATCTTCCAGCATCGAGTCAGAGAGCAGCCTCTTAGCTCTCTCCCAAGCAACATTCCCATCCGAAAACCCAATTTAAGTACCATTTTTTACACTGAGTATAAGCGCGTCGCGCTGCCACTCGACAATTCTAATTTTTGTTCTGTTCTGTTAGAAGTACCATCATCATAGGCACGTCTACCGGACCTGTCCTTTCCACCAATTGCCATGCTGTATCTCGCAGAATGCAGATCGCCACTTTCACCGATTCCACATCTCAGAATTTCAGGTATGTGATGGAGGGCTACAAGCAGCCCGTATGCCAAAGATTCACCGTAATTCACGGTATCGCACTGATGCATGCTGTGTAACCAAACTTCCCCACATAGAACACCTGTAAAGTATGTAAATAAAACTTGGATTGTTTCTGAAATCTTTCGAATGTTCTTTTTTGTTGTACACATTGCAGTTTTTTCAATAGAGTGCTGCAAAATCTCGAAGGGAATTATGAATAACCCTGTATTTTGCAAGAAGAACAATGACATTGAAAGAAAAAAATTAAAGTTATGTTCTTATAAGTAACAGGGACTAATCAAAAACACTATTAACTTTCTGGGTACTTTTATTGAAGGGTTTTAGGGATCGGTGTCATGTTCAAATTCTAAAAATAATCGCAGTCATGTTTTATCCCCAAACATTTATTTTGAGCTTCTTAAGAGACAAGTAACAGCAACAAATATATTAATAAAATTAAGTAGATTGCAAACACATAGTCAATCGCGTTCTTTCCTCACTCGAACATTCCCACTTTCTGGTTCCCGCCGTTCTTTGTTCCATATAGTGTTGTCAGGTCTGTCTCTCTTTCTCGTTGCTAGGTCATTTTCTCTATATATCTGACCCGCTACCAGAACATCCCATACATGTTTGACCCGTAGCCAGATCTCCCATGTATGCTTGATGTGCTGCCAGGTGCGGTTGTTAGATCCTTACAAACACACACAAAAATCAAGTGGAAAATAGTTTGATATTTGATGCCTTATATTATTTCTAAAAAATACTTAACTCTCCCAAAAAAACTTCAAAAAATTATTGAACATTTTTTTTACATACTCAAGAGTTCCATATAAAAGTAGGATGAAGGACTCGAAATTTCTGATTTAAATATAATTCTCAGGATTACATAAGAAATGAACCAAATTATCCCAACACATAATCCCTTCTTCCACTTATTAATTGGTGTAATTAAAAGAATAAATTCATATATTAAACAATGGAGTAGCTAGTCCTGACTGGGCCCCGTATCAAAATTTCTTCCACATATTTTTGGTGGGCCCCTTAATATTTTTGTAATTTTTCCTCTCATTTGTTCCCCTGTTTTATTGATACGGCTGATAAGGCGGTAGCTACGTCCCTGATATTTAATGTAACACATACTTTTGATTCAATGCATAGCCATTTTTTCTATGAATACATCCACCGTGTTTATTATTATTGGTTTACAAATCACATTTTAGGTATTTCAAATATTTTGAATCACTGCTTATCTTTGTTGCATAAAATGTAAATAAGTTTTTTTTAAAATAATTATTCGTTCTTTAGAAGAATACATTTCTTGGTATATTGCAGAGTGATGACTGCGATAGTTTTCTTTATATCATTCTTATTTAGACATTATTCTGAAAATCTTCATGTTTCACGAAATACAATTTGAGGTGTACAAATGTATATCAAAATCCACTCCACATTACAAGAAAGTTTCATTTTTATTAACTTGTTGTTGTTCTTAGAATTTTCAACGAAGAACAAAGTTGTATCAGTACATCAGTCACACATTTGAAACTTCTTTTAAGATTCAACATTGACAAAACCGAAGTTTAAGATACTTTCTGAACTCTCTAAGTTCTTATGAACTCATAAATAAATTTAACTCCCAAGACACTGACTTTTTTTCACGATTAAATTCTTTTAATTTAAATAAGTAGTAAAATTGGGAATTCTGTAATAATCTTCAAACCATCTCTTACATTTTATTGTCGTAAAATTTTTATGCAGTATAATGTACTGTTTGTAATATATTTTCTAGAAATGTTGTGAACGCAATTTTCCTAGTAATGAGTGAGAAAGTTAAGTTGTGTTTTCACCAATTAAAACTATGTGCATGCAAATAAATGTAATATTTCTTACTCACCATTTATGACGACCAAATAATGAACACTCTACTGCCTACTGTGTTTACTTTATTTTATTTTCACATATACTGGGTAGGGGGTTACCCCTTGATTGTCTAAAGGTGGACCAACCCCCCTTGTACAAATTATACAACTGTTCATATATACTCATTTCTCAAATTGTAAAGCTGTAATTTACATGTGTTTTGTAGTCCTATTTGTTTATTCTTTTTTCGCAAAGTTTGTTCTTGGCATTTATCTTCAGTTAAATTCTTTACTGAAGTATCATTCAACACTTCATTCATTCATAAAGTCCTCAGATTTTGATAAACCTGCAATTCTTGTAGCTTGCTGAAAAGTTGAGTATTTAGTTCCGATGATTGTTAATGTCTTTCCATGTGTGTGAGGCAACGTATTTCTTCTACCGAAACTCTTCCATTTTAGGCACTCGTTGCGATATTTTTCTGCGAAAGTTTGCAATAATGGGTATTCGCAAACGTAATTGTGACATTATATGAAACAAAGCACATGGTTGCCAATATAGCGCGTATGACATATGTGAAATAGGGGTTGCCAACTTGTCGAGTTGTTTTTCACATTGGCATTGTTGCTATAGCACTTCATAAACTTTTTACAGCATCAAGCAAAACTTTTTTCATATGTAGAGAGATATAAACAACCCCTCACACATACATATTATCAAAAAATTACGGAGCGTATATTTCGCTCTTTTTATAATCGTAGAATGACAAAGCATGCTACCAAATTTAAACAACATAAAATTAAAAAAATTGTGAAAAATGAGCTTGAGAAGAACAAAAATCGTCTTTACAAAATTTACTTAATATGTAGTTTTAGATAAAGATATAGAAAAAAAATACAATTGTTTCTATAAAGAAATAGAGGGTAAAATGACGGCCAATATTATTTAACAGTGATCTTCACCCGAATCAAATACTTCGGCAAGCATACACAATTTAGATATACGGCAGCGTTTCCCAAACTGTGGGGCGTGATAACCCTACAAGAGGGCGCGAGCATACCAAAAATTCAAAAACAAAGGATTTAAAAAAATTACAAATTTAGTGAAAGGAAGCAAAACAAAATATACATTCCATAACGAAAATAAAATACTCATTTACACTGATATAATATATTTATAAATGTGATAGTAATGTGGGAGTTAAAAATGTATCAGTACTGAGAGATTAATTATGAATGTATTTGATAATTTATCTCTCAATACTAATTACTAGTGATTCACGTAGACTTGTCATAAACAAGATTTAACATTTTTCTTGAAAATATGCATAATTTATGATTAAAATATTGTTACAGCTTTAACATCAAAGTGCATTATTATTACATTCAATATATTGTTATTGTGTGAAGGGGGGCGCGAGATGAAAATTAAAATTTAAAATTAGATCGCAAACATTGGAAGTTTGAGAATCACTGATATTATGTGAACATACGCAACTTAAACAATTGGTTACCGAAATCTCAAAAAAAAAAAAAAAAAAAAAAAACACGAGTTTTTTTAAAGAAACTATTGTTTTCAAGGTTTAGAAATTTAAATCTCATTGCATTAAACTAGAGATAGATTTGTGTGGTTTTATTATAAATTATTTTAATGAGGTGGTTTTTATCCGATTCTGAGATGTGTTCTCTATTCTTATTCAAAGTGAAAAGTCTTCTCCACTGTATCGATTTTTCGTTTTTCCGGGAACTCCGTTAGATCCAAAACGAGGGAAACTCAAATGAAATGTGATCGGCCTCCGTAAGTGGCATAATCACCGTCTGGAGTTTGCTCAACAATTCAGTACATCATTTCCCATTATCAGTCAAGACACAAAGAGCTTTGTTTAAGGTCAAAAGGTCACTGTTGACTTAGATATTCTAGATGTTCTTTTCGATGACTAGTAGTAAAATGGCAGCGGAGAATTAGAATCTTGCGAGACTCTTACAAGTTCAGTAAGAAATCCATATTCTAATCCTTATTCGAGGAGGAAATAATATTTTGTCTTCCAATGATCGTGATTGTATAATTCTCAGGGATTCTCAAACAATTATTATTGTATATTAGGAGTGAACGAAGATTGTAACAGTCTTGCGCAAAATTGTGATAAATGTCTATTTCAATGAACCCTTATATAAAAGCTGTTCCCTAACTAATATTTTAACAGTGATGTATACAGAAAATATAGACAGAAATATTTATTTAGATATAAATACTATTTGAGGTAGAGAGCAACAAAACTTTTAGAAACTTAGATGAAGATCACAAAATGTGCTTTTTATATTAGTGGGGCATTATAAAAATTCATTTCACTTGAAAAATAAACTTCATATCCTATGGTATAGATGTGTATGCCAATGAGTATCGTATTAGTTAATGCCTATCCGAATAACAGCTTAAATAAAGGTCAATACATTATCGATTTTTTGTTACTGCTCTTATAGTTCTATTTTCGGAATAAAATATTCAATTCCCATAACAGTATTAGCGTTTCGTTTTCAATGCATGTGCTGTTAATTTCACATAAAAGGCAGCACTGATAAAAACAAACATAACTGAATTAATAATTTTGTTTTAAGATTTGTGAATAAGGCATTTTCCACATAAAAAGTTAGTTCTAATGTTAAACTTCATGGATGATGTTTTTTTGTAAATAAACGTTCATTTTTCTAATTCAATGAAAGGAGTTACTTTCTTAATTTAAACTACTATCTGTTTAATTTCTTACTCAGAAATATGTTATTGAATATTTAAACACAGTTGAGAGAATGAATTTAATACTTTTTATAAAGTGAACTTTTTAAATTTGGCAGATATTTTGGTGAAAACTTGGTTTGTCTTTACAGGTACATCACATCTACAGATTTCAGTTAATTTCGTATTTCTCCTAAGAAAGGTTTGCAATTCCGTTCTATATTTTCAACCCCGGGATTACGGACTAGACTATTTATAAAAAATATTTACACATTAGCATGGTTGAAATTACATAATAAACTAAAAACATAATTAAGAAATTAGTTTAATATTATTTATTGAAAAAAAAATAAAATGAAAGTTAATTCATCCTAAAAAAATAATATATAAACAGTACATATATATGAATTCAATAAAAATACTAAAATTTAAATACATTAAAAATTGGCACATTTGAATTAAAAATTGATATGTTTGAGATTTCTCAAAATCTTATTGAAAATTTAAAACAGAATAAAAAGCCCCTATTTTATTTTCATTGAATCGCTATTTTTTCATGATTAATATATTTAGAATTGATAATTGTATGGTAAGACGTTCTAAGGAATTAGATTCTCCAAAAATAAAATTATGAAGTCTGAACTAAACTTTTTGTTCGAGCATGCGCATTGGGCCCCACCTGGTGGTGATTAAGTGTATTTATAAGGCTAAAATATGGAGTTTCAGAAAAATGATTCATGATTGATAATTCAGAAAAGAAAAAAAATCAAAATTTATTATAAACTACAGACAAATGAGTCACAAATTTTTTATTACTGAGGAATATCAATATGAATGTTGGGCAGTGCCTTGTTCTGAAGTGGAAACTCTCTATATAATTTTTCTAAGAATTAAATTCTTAGAAAATTTTGACGAGGAAAAATTTCAAAACATAATTCAGACAAAAATAAAACCCGGGATTTTGGGATTATAGGAAACAAACCCGGGGCTGCAAACCATGCTTCTTAATATGCCCAAGGAAAAAGAGTCGATTTGGAAATTAAGGAATATACTTCTATAATTTTTATTACTTACGTGAGTTTTACCTCGACTTATCTGAGTGATCCAAAAAGACGCAGCTGTCTCTCACTCGTGAGTACAATGTAAATTTTATAAAGGTTCTCCAATAGTAGCCCCAAAAGAAAACGTGTGCTTATGACCACACGATAGAAGTGAAAACTTATAATTAATTCTGAGCAAGGGAATTTAGTTGTTCGGATGTACTATGTTTTCTTTTACGACATTTTCGTAGTTTATTGTTTCGTGCCCTTTGTTACGTTTATTTTATCCATTTTTTATTAAGAGCAATGTTTAAATAACTATGCATTCTTATATATTTATATATGAGAATATACGATTTAAAGGTAAGTTAATCTTATTTTTAAAATTATTTTTCTGTAAATTATTTATGTTGATTATTTTTATATAATATGTGTGTTTATATGGTACTTACGTACTAATGCAACGATGCCAACGGTCAAAGTACTCGCCAAGTTGGCAACCTTGATTTCCCATGTGTCGTACGCGCTAAATTGGCAACCATGTGCTTCCTTTCATATAATGTCCCCAATACCGTTGCGAGCATACGTATAAGTACCGAATAATCTTTCCTTTTCAGTTATTTTCACTTGTAATCCACTTATCTAGTTCACTCCCTGAAGTTGAGTGGATGTGGGCTGCATACCAGTAATATAAAGAAAGAAAATAAAACATCACGGTAAAAAGTGTACATAAAATTTTTAATTAAAAAAAACACACGCTTCTATAAAAGGTTTTTAATTTAAAACTAATTGCAATCGCCGATCCGAGTACGATTTTCGAGTTGAGCCGGAAAAAAAACCGAGTTACCGTTAGCACCCGAACCTGACGCTTCATTTAAATTCACTCTTCAGCAAAACACACCTATAAAGAAGTTATCCCTTCAAAAAGAAAAGAAAACACTATTGCAAATGGCTGAGAACAAACATGTGTGTGGTCATTTATTCTTCAGGATAGAATCCGCACAACTTCTTTTATTTTATTCTACAATGTGCAGCTGCCTGTTTCCTCACCCATTTGTGGATCTGCGGTCACAAATTCACTCACTTCAATACAGAATCAGTTAGTACAATGTGCATAGCATTTGGTCACCTTCTACGCACATTGCCGTAATGGTAAAATTTCCGTGCTATGTGGTTATTTTTAAGATATGATTTTCGTAATATTTAGCTGTATAAAAATTACTTTTAATATCTCATTCAGTTATAATTTAAATATTACATCTATCTATATAAATAAAAAGCGACTGACTGACTGACTAATCACGGTACTTGCGGAACTATTCAACCTACAGGCTTGAAATTTGGTAGATATGTTCCTTTCATGGAGTAAATATCCGCTGAGAACGGATTTTTTTGCGAAATTCGAACCACAAGGGGCGTTATAAATACTTGTTTCCATTTTTAAACTACTTGACGTACAATCTTGAAACTAGGTAAGCAGATTTCTTTCATAGAGATTCGCTACAAAATATGTTTGGTGAAAATCGACCCCCAAGTGGTGTTGCGGGAGATTAAGGAGAGTAATAGATAAATATTTTCGTTTTTAAACTACTTGACCTACCTGCTTGAAAATTGGTAAGGATGTTTCTTTCATGGAGTAAATATCCGCTACAAAATGGGTTTTCGGAAAATGGACCCCAAACATGTTGCGGGTGTCAAGGGGAGATATAATTATTCCGATTTTTAAACTATTAGACACACAGTCTTGAAAATTTGGTAAGCGGATTTCTCTCATAGGGTAGAGATACACTACAAAATGTGTTTCGTGAAAATTGCCCCCCAAAGTGGCGTTGCGGGGCTTAAGGAGCGTTATAGATAATTATTTCCATTTTTAAACTACTGGACGTACAGTCTTGAAATATGATAATCAGAATTCTTTCATGGATTAAAGATCTCTAATATAATGTGTTTTGTGGAAATCGACCCTTAGGTGGCGTTGTGGGGGCTCAAGGGGAGTTATAGATAATTTTTTTCCATTTTTAATTTATTAGACTCACAGTCTTCAAATTTGGTAAGCAGATTCCTGTCATAAAGTACAATTCCTAAAATGGCTTTTGTGAAAGCAGACCCCGAAGTGGCGTTGCGGAGGCTCAAGGGTCGTTATAGATAATTATTCCCAGTTTTAAACAATTAGACATCGTCTTGAAATTTGGTAAGCAGATTCCTTTCGTAGAGTAGAGAACCAATACAAAATGGGTTTCGTGAAAATCAACACTTAAGTTTCATTTTGGGGGATTAAGGGACGTAATCGGTAAATATTTCCGTTTTTAAACTATTAGATCTACCTGCTTGAAAATTGGTTGTCATGTTTCTTTCATGGAATAGAATTCTTCTAACAAAGAGTAAAACGAAAATTGACCCCCCAAGGAGGGTTGCGAGTTGTCAAGAGGAGTTATAGAAAAAAATTCCTGTTTTTGAATTGTAAGACCCACATACTTAAAATTGGTTAAGCATGTTTTTTTTTGTTGTTTTTTTATTGAATATGGACCCACTAAGAATGTATTTGAGGGGAATCAACTCCTGGGGAAGCAAGGGGTTATTGGGGCGTATTGACAAATAAAAATCCATTTTCGAATTACAAGGACTATAATAATGGAATTTGGTTTGCATTTTACTTTTGTTGAATTGAAGTCCGCTAAGAACGGTCATTTTGGAGAACGACGCTCAACGAGATTACGAGGATGTATTGATAATAAAAATTTCGTTTTTATTAGATTTAAACTTGAAATTTGGCTTGCATGTTTATTTTACGGAGTAGAGATCCACCGAAAATTGGTTTTGAGGAAATCCACTTGGTTATAGGGTTACGAAAGTGCAAACATCATTCCATGCTTCAGTTTTAGAGATTATTAGAAAATACAAGTTGGAAGTTCTTTCCTTTTTTATATCAAGAAGCGAGAATCACAAGTATAAGTATATTCTTGAATACAATCGAATTCTTAATGCTAAGACTTAATTGTAAATAATTTGTATATATATATATATATATACATATACATAGACAGTATATATTTATAAAACATCATGAAATACCCAGAAAAGTGGGTGGCTAATGGCTAGTTCAATATATAATTTTTTGCTTTGATATAAAATGTCCATAAATCAGACGGTTTTCTTAAATTAAACGGCAGAAAAATTCAATAAATGGACTGGAACAATCAATAAGA
>BMAO01035844.1:0-56823 GCA_019973975.1 Trichonephila clavata | reverse complement strand
AAATATTTTCTTTTCATTTCCATCTGACATTGTTATTTTTTCTTTTTATTGTATTTTCCTTTTTGAATAAAACATGTTTTTAAAACTATCGACAAATATCAACTTAATATAATAGGTTATTAAGGCTACACATTAACTTTTATCAAAAAAAAAAACTTTTTGTAAACTGTTACAGAAAAAATAATTAATACTTTTTAATCAGAATTTATTATTACATTAATTCTGAAAGTAAAAAGACAGTTCAACCAGCCATTAGTTTAAATTTTTAAAAAATTAAGAAATTTTAGAATTTTTTAAACTTTTATAAAATGTTTAGTTTTTAAAATTTTATTCATTTTAAATGATATATGTTTCTGAGATTATTGAGAACAAAAAGTATGGATTTGAAAATCTGTTCCAGTTGATTTTTAATAATTATTTTTCTAGTTATATATATATATATATATATATAAACCTGGAAAAACATAAAAATTCTTAAAATATTAACTTAAGATTTTTTAAAAAATTAACTGCTGATCACATACCTAAATCTGTACTAACTTTTATAGAACCTACGTTTTGAAGTATATACACAAAAAAAATCAAATCTCTATCTGGAACAGTAAAAAAGACTTAGGGATTAGAAAACACTTCATAATTAATTCTTCATAATTATAAGTCTGAGGAAAACAAGTTTAAATTTTTTAAGTCATAAAAGGAAAATCATTAATGCCTATAAAAACCTTTAATTACGTTATTTTCCAACTTAAGTTATACTTCCAACTTCTGCATTAGAATTCTACTTTAATTAAATATGACTGAAAATATTTTTTAGTTCAAAATTTATTTTTGCCGAATATTGACAGCATTTGTTGCAACGATAGGTTATTCATAGTCTTATCTTAACATAATACTTTCACAAAATTTTAAAACACAAATCATTTATGTATAAAATTATAAGATACTAACTAAAGCCAGTAATGACCAAGTATGTTCATAATTTTTTTCCAGTTTTAAACAGGACCGGTTTTAATGTAGTTTGGTACATTATGGAAATATTCAGTTTTATCTGCAATACTTGAATTCAGAATATTTGTATACGGAAGTCTAACTGCAGTATCAGCAGAGG
This sequence comes from Trichonephila clavata, assembly GCA_019973975.1. Taxonomy (NCBI): domain Eukaryota; kingdom Metazoa; phylum Arthropoda; class Arachnida; order Araneae; family Nephilidae; genus Trichonephila; species Trichonephila clavata. The sequence goes on along the minus strand of BMAO01035844.1, from coordinate 55,715 downwards.
GCGATTTTCAGAAAATTATTTTCAGTAGTTTTCCATCTCTTTGAAATATTGTTTCTCACGGCAACCTGAGAACGTTTTGACAATGGCATTATCTCAACAGGAAAAAAATTAAGGAAGAATTTCTAAGTAATTTGAGCTATTTTTTTAAATTTAAAATTGGCCTTAATCAATCTTTATTAAGTAACTATGAGATCTGAAAAAGCTCAAAACATAATTAAGCAGAAATGATCAAGTATTATTTTAGTTTTATTTCCCCAAATACTGCCAAGCTTTGAAGACACAAGGGAAAATATAACTAAAAAAAATTTTAATTCACATATACAGCTTTAAGAGAGTGCTATTTAAAAGAAAAACAATCAACTTTTATCAACAAATCATTTTTTGATGGGAAATCATTTTCATGAAAAATCAATATTTTCAATTTATTGCTTTCTTTTTGCACCATTTTCGTTCATTACCAGCGAGTAAAAGTTAATGAATTAATATTCGTCCATATCCTTGTAGCATGTTTTGAGAGCTTTAAATAATTGATGTATTTTTTTAGGGGGAGGGGGTAAGGAAATATTTGCTTTTGAATTTTCTTTTATTTATAATGAATATAATTTCCACTGTGCATTTCAATATGACAAAAATATTTTCTGAATATTATTATCTCAGCAATTTATAAAAGCTTTGTTGAAATATAATTGAAACATTTTTTTTTTCTAAATAAATGGAATTCACATAATTGGAAATGCGTTTTATGTCTTTCTGTCGCATCGAATTCCATTCATTTACGTTCTAAATCTAACAGGCACAGAAATTTTCATTGTACATAATTTTATTTTGTATAGAAATGCTAGTTAGATTGAAAGATGCTAAATATATTGGAAAATTGACAGTATGTTCTCGATATTAAAATAAACTATGAGGAGAAACATGAATTATTTCTGTAAATTATATTTTGTCTAATATACCAATGCATAACATTTACATATGCTGATTCTTCGCATACAAATGGAATTTAATGAAATTTTCTATAACTCTGCGTCTGTCCCTTGGGGATAGTAATAAATACATTAAACGTCTTTTCCCTTAGTAAAGAAATGTAATTTTACATTACAAATATATTATAATTTTCTATTGTAGTGTCACCAAACAAAATGAGGCAACCTTATTAACTATCACAATTTTCATTTCCTGGAATAAAATTAATACATTTTTCAGTGACTCGAAGTATCACAAGTTTTGATGCGAATGATTGCTTTTAACATAATTAGTTTCTCAATCAGGACTTTATATTACAAAATTGGATTTATTTCTAGAACTTTGTAAAAGATAGCTTTAAAAGTCTATGGTCCGAATTTCATTTCAAATACATTTTTTATTTTTCAAGAGATTTGAAGAGAATCGTAAAAGGCTGCATACGTCCATTACATGCACATAATGATTCATAAAAATGTTCCCTTTTTTAAATCGTGCAATATACTATATAGATTGATAGTAATTATTGCTAATGAGTTATCTCGCGAAGTTTCTAACTTGGGGTTATCTTTGTTATTAATATTTTTCACTGACACTTTCATGCAGGGAAAATATAACATGGGAATGTTAATAACTATATATAGTAAATAGGAGTGGAGTTAAGGATATAACGGTATTGTGTGTGGAGTGTATTTCTGCTCGTTGCGCAATACTACCTAGCGCGTTTCCATTGCTTCCGTTATGTCCATTCGCCCGCAATCACTCTCGCGGGGTGTTCTCTACATCCCGGCTACAATATAAAGTTAATGTATTTTAAAATGAAAATTTTGTAGGTTTAGTTTAAATTTATGTTAGTCTCATTGTTATGCAATAAATTTAATAATTTGATTTGTATAATACAAAAAAAACAACTTGTATTTTATAAAAATGTATCATAATTGACTAATTTTTTTTTTCATATTTAAGTACACGTGTTATAAAAGTTTGGGGTGTTCTCTACACCCCGCGAGTAACGACCGTAGCAAAAACAGGCGCGAGTGACTGCGGGTTAGAAGAATGCTCCTTAAGTTTCAGGGACTAAAAATTGCAAATACTTCTGAGGAGAGTTATCCAGCTGGCCTGCATCCCTTTTTCTTTAAGTACGGTTAAGTAGTGCTTTAATTCTTATAATATAATTAGCTCTTTCCATCACAAACTTTGTTTCTTTATCAAATAACATCGTGATTTGTTACGGATCTTATCCAACAGCTCTGTGTCGGGCTCAGAAGGAGATCTTTTGAATACGGAATTAACGGAATTTAAAATTTTTATCTTCAGAACAAATCCTAACATGTAAAAATCTAATGCAGTGCAATTAACTTTTTTCTCCTACAATAGTTATACCATATTGTTCGATTTAATAGTTCTATTTTAATTTTATCACATTATTAAATTGGTTAAAAAAAATTTGATTTAAATCAACTTTTTTGAAAAAAACAGAAATGGTATATTCAAATAGTCTAGGAGTCAGAATAGATACAAACAAAATTAAGAATTATTGAGACCATTGCCTTCCTAACATTAAAAAAATTCGGATTTCAAATTGGAAAACGACACTTGAATATTAAACTCATGCCATTTGCAATATATTGGACATCTCAACAAATTTTTAACTTTAACAAATTTACAGTCCCTTATGTTTTTTGAAGCAATTTCATATAATTACTAAGATAAAGGGCTCTAGCTTCTGCAAAAGCTGAAATATCTCTTATCCTGAAAGTTATTTAAAAAATTAAATTAAAAAAAACTTTTTTAAGAACAAGCTTTTATTTAAACGCGCTAAAAAGAATAAAATAAACTTTTCCTTTAAAACTTTTTTTACTATCAACTTATAACGTCATTACACAATTTATATGATATAAAAGCTTGTCGCAATATTTAAGTACTCATATTTACTTAGTTTGAATTTTTAAAAACCAAAATCAATCAGGTCAAGTTATTTATTTTACTTGTTTATCTACACAGGTAAATCTCGCGACAAGCTTTTATATCATATAAATTGTGTAATGACGTTATAAGTTGATAGTAAAAAAAGTTTTAAAGGAAAAGTTTATTTTATTCTTTTTAGCGCGTTTAAATAAAAGCTTGTTCTTAAAAAAGTTTTTTTACATTTAATTTATTTTTTACTTTTTAGTTATCGCTGGACAGGTTTCTCAGCCTGTCCATCTCATTTAACGCTGGTTCACCATCCCTGGTTTAGCTGAATTAATTCTCGCAAAATGGTATTAGACTAAAAACACAATTTTTTTAAATCCGTAATTTTTAAGCAATTTTTTTCAATCTTCATGCAGATTTTGGCTAACATTGTTCTACACACGAAAAAAAAAGGTTTAGTGAGATTATCTTCATAAATGACAAAGTTATTAAATGTTTAATTAAAATTTTGACTATTTTTGAAAAACTTAAAGAATATATTATTTATTTGAAATATTTTGAAGATAAGGGATGTATTTCTCTAAGATATTACAAGAAAATTTTAATTGTTTATTAAAAACTTCAAAAGGGATTTAAATATTTGTATTAATCAATAAAATGCTTAAGACTAAAAACGCATTTTGTAATCAAAAAAGAAAGTTTTATCAAATAATGATAATTTTTTGCTGGACATTGAATATCTTCTACGTAAGAATCTATTTTTTTAATTGCTCAGATCATCTTTAGAAACTTGATTTTGAAAAAATAAATAATTAAATTCAAATAAAATTAACAGATTCTATTTGTAATTAAATTTAAGGACACATGTCGTAGTGTGTGTTTAGATTACTGGTGATAAAATGAGGTATATTTAAATTACTCGTAGGCTTAAAATTAGAAAATTTCTTTAAAAAATTACTTCATTTTATTGTAAAATTATTTTTTTTAATCGAAAATATATTGCATTTCTAGATAATATTTTTCTCTTATTGTTTTCCTAGTAGATTCCTTTTTGATGGGTAAGATACATTAAAAAATGATCTTTCCGATTCTGTAATTATTTTTTGTCTGAGTTTCATAGATTAAAGTTAGATAAATTATTTAAAGAATTTCTTCAATACTCCATCTCAGCTTAACTGGGCAGCGTTGAGAAAGGTATGCAATGTACCAATCTACTTGAAAAATAGCTCTACTTTTTTGTTTTGAATTTAAATCCAAGGAAATAGATAGAAATTTATAAAAAAATTGCATACGTTGCAGAAATTAGATTGTTTTTACGTTGTAGAAATGTAATTATTTTTTAGACAAAGTTAATTAATACTGTCAATAGCGCAACGTTATGAAATTCCAGTTTGGCTGAAAACCAATTTTCGACGCCAACTTTTGTCATTGTTGTAACAATAAAATTATTACAACAATGCAGATATGTCCAAGTTGGCGCCCAAAACTAGTTTAACGTTTTTAATTAATATCTTTTTAATTAATTGCAATATCGGAATATAAATAGTCAAAACATGCATTGTCATCCAAACTAAACGTGTATACAAAATTTCAGCTCAATGGGAGGAAGATATCAGCTTCAAAATTGAGTTGCAAGATTCTTCCCGAACAAATTACATACATACATACATACATACATACATACATACATACATACATTGTAAGTTAAATAAAAGCTTTTAATAAAAATGAATAGCATAGCAACACATCAAAATTGAAAATTTGTTCATAAATTTTTGGTACAGAATGGGCCGCGTTTAGGTTATTTTTTATAAATTTTTACCAGTTTTTTCCCATTTTAGTTACAATAATTTATTTTTCTCTTCATAATTGTAGCATATTTTTCTTAAAATGTACTAAATAGATCTAAAAACAATAAAAAAAATCGCCATATCTCCCTTCTTTCAAAAAAAAAAAAGTTGTCGCAAGTAGTCGGATAAATTAATACGGATAAATGAATTCTTTTCAAAATGGAAAAATATTAAAGACTTATACCTTCATAGAACTTTTCAAGCTATCAAATACTAAGCGCAGATCACCCATTAATTATATATTTAATTCTAAAGTTGTAAAAGTTTGTTTTTTTTCTTCAATTTTTTACAGCAGATATACTTTTTGCAAGATCCTCCAAATAGCTAACCCTAAATCTTTGATTCAGTTAAGTAATTCAAGTCTTTTGTTTCGGAATGCATATTTGAATAAATTAAGATAACTAGAACCCCCGCTGCATTTTTTAAGATCCAAAATTGACTTAATAAAATGGTCAACGTTTTCTTAAAGTTACAAATGAATCCAACAATGGATAACACACAAAAAAGATACACGGACTTCTTTTTCAGCAAAACTTTTCTAATAATTGACAACATTTAATCTTTAAGAGGACTATTGAAATTGTAAAAGTATGGGGCATGTTTTACTTGAATTTAACGATGCACAGTGCAGTCTTTTAAAGCTGTATCGCAATCAGTACAGTCTGTTCTTGTTAATAACTGAAACTTTTGTTACATTAAAAGCACAATTTTAAATTAATGTGACTGATGGAAGTTTGATACGACATTTCTTGTTTTAACCTTATTGGGATTTTATTAACAATTAGCTTAAAATGCATTTAAAGCATCTCTTATAGTATGTTCATTCAATTATTTCAAGTAATAAAGCTCTTTCTTTTGTTAATTTTTTTAAATAGTACAATATATCATCTTGCGGAAGTTACAATGAAAAGACTTACTTAATTTATAAGCTATAGAAAACAGTTTTTTTTTAATGTAGAGGAAAAGACATTGTGTGTGTGAAAAAAACAGCTCAAAAACGTTTAACATTCATATAAATAGCATGAATGCAAAAATTTATTGTTTACAAAAGGCATTGTGTGCAAGTGCGTGCTCCCATATAAAGGCGAAATAATTAATTTCTGAAATGAACCCAAAACACACAATTGAAACCATACTAGCATTATATTCATTTATTTTGTCTGTTGAACCACAACACTCTATTCCTGGCAAAAAGAGTAAATGTATACTTTGATAAGCAGCAAGAAACTTTAGTCAGTTACGAAAAGACAAAGTATTGAAAATGGCTTTTGTCATTTTTCAAAAGTTTTCATGATTTGGTCAGTCAGGAAACTAGAACATATATAGAGGATATATAATTAAATTTCTAAATGTCGTAAAAATGTGTTTTTGAATTTCGGTACTTAAAAAATGTTGCTTCATCTAGGTGATTAGGGAAGTATACATTCCTGGTATATAAGAACTTTTTATATAGATCGTAACACTTTCATTATGACATTATTTTTCTACGGTAAATATTGATACTAGTGTTTTTTATCCATATATACTGTACGAAATCAATTTAATATCGCCAAGAAATTGTAAAACTGCACCTTTTACTAGTTTGAACAAAAGACTTACAGATCATTAAACTTCTCACAAACTGCCGAAAGCATGGAAATGCCCTGATTTGAGGCTTTCTCAAACTTTAAGAAGATAAACTCGTCCCTTCATGTGCTTTAAAATTATCTCGAGTATGAGATGTAAATATTGGTTTTTCTTGCAGCCCCACACACTGTTTAGACGTGACCAGCAGCTGAGACACAATTATAAAATACTAACGTACTATACGAGGTAGGATTCAAAAGTTGCCAGATTGAGTCTATAACTCAAAAAATATTGCTCGTTAAATTACTGAAACACATCCCCCATCGAAATAAGGCTCTTGAGCAAAAACACATTTTTGCCATCGCTTGTAACGATTGTCGAAACATTTCTAGAATCTAATTTTAGCCATATCCATTAAATCAGCCTGCAATGTACTTTTGACTTGATCTGCGGGTTAAAATCGACTACCGTACAAGCAACGAACCAAATTAGGAAATTAGTCGAATTCGTCTGGAGTGAGTTCAGAGGATGTGGCAAAACAGTTGTTTTCGTTTTCGCAAGAAAGTCAGAGACGAGGTGGGATCGGTGTGTGGGAGCGTTAGAAAGCCTCCATAACTGTTCATCCCATAAATTCGGTCTCTTATTTTGGATAGGCTCTCGCCAACGACGCAGGATGGTTGCATAAGACTTTTGGTTTCAATGCGTCCTTCAGGGATAAATTGCAGATGCAGAATGTCCTGGATATTGAAGAACACCTCCAGCATGACTTTCCTTTTAGACTGATCTTGGCGGAATATCTGCTCGCGTAGAGATTGTGGTGACATCCAAACTGCCGATTCTCTCATGTTTTTTATATGACCAGTAATCTACCATTTCTCGCATCCAGTAACAATTCTGCTAAGTAGAGAAAAATCTTTGTCACACACAGCAACTGAGAATAGGCCTCTCGTCATTTCTATTAGAATTGCCTGTTAACAGGCGGGGAACGATGTGTTGGCATACAACACGCATGTTAAGATCCTTAGCCAGTATCTGTTGACATGTAGCATTGGATATTCCAATTCTGCTAGTAGCGCTATTGTTTAAAGCGTCTTCTTACGTACCGCCTCAGAAACCTTTTCGACGAATTCATTGGCACGGGAAGTTTGCAGACGTCCAAAGAGCCCGACTCTTTCGACATTATCCTTGACTTCTCTGAATGACGTCGATGCCACTCAAAAGCTTATGTTCCTGGTAATGTATCGCTGCCATACACATCCTTCAACATTTGGTATGTCTCCTTAGCACTCTTTCCCAAACGAATACAAAGTTCGATATTATTATCTGATCAATACATACCCTTTCTTTCAATCGCCAGTTATTCAATGAATCCGCCTACTAAATACGACACCGTGGTGATCCCGCTATTTGAGACAAAATACTTTTAGAGAAAGGCAGTAACACACAGAAACATTATCGCAGTCGCTCTATTGCAAACAATTTTCGCATTATGGGAACTTTTGAATCCTACCTCGTATACAAACTAAGATAGAGTCGTCAAAGTATTCAAACAGAAAATAGACGTTAGTAAGATCATTGAAAAAGAAACTTAAAAAAAATAGAGCCTTATAAAACAAACAAAATTAACACTGAATTTTTAAATTCCGTTCGAATTTCATATAGGATAAATTATTGCTTTTGTGTTTCTGTTATGTATAAATGTTTTTAGGAGAATAAATCTGTGAACATTTAGTAAAAAAGAAGGATTTCATTTAGTTTTAAAGTTGCTCTTAATGAGTTAATACGACCTCTTTAAACTCTGACAGTTGCTCATAATGAGCTTGAATCCTTTGGCAGGGTATTTTTTAGTTGTTGAAAGGTATCATTAATCGCGATGCAACAGAAATTTTGACCATCAGAAGGAGAATTGTTCCATATGCGCACCTGATGAGTGCGCAGTTCCGATGCGATGTAACTCCCGCTATTCATTCCTCGGACACCAAATTTTAATCATTGCTTGTTCGGTTCAAATGTCTTTGCATACGAAATTTATTACAATCGAGCCACTATTTGGTGTGTCCTTTTTTTTTCTTTGCTGTAGAGTATATCTAATATATAAAATTCTCGCGTCATAATGTGTGTAACAAAACTCCTCCGAAACGATCGATTCTTATGAAATTTTGTGAGTATATTCAATAAGTCTCAGAATAGGACGTAAATTTTTTTTCCTTTCGATATTGTAATTAGTTGAAAATATATTAATTAAAAACCGTAAAATGCATAATTATTTTACCCCCGTGTGTTGTTTATTCGGCCGAGCGTCATTTCAATTTCAGCGGAGTGAAAAGTTCAGACTGTTTCTACGATTTTAAAAACCCAATCTGTTTCTATAAAACAATGACAAAAAATAGTTACAGAATCGAAAATATGATTGATTTCACCACAACACGGTTTTTTACTCAATAGTAATATTTGTGTATTCTTTTACAATTTTCTTAAAAATAAGTCAAAATTGATGCTTTATGAAAATGATTTTTAAACGGGCACGGTTGGGGGATAATGGAAAGACTGTCAAAAAAGCGAAAAGTAAGGAAAGAAAAAGAGTAAGAATTAAAGGGAAATCTCTCTCAAAGCAAAACTGGAAAGTTAAGAACTAGTGCCCAGGGGGTCAGGGAGGTTAAAAACGGCCCTGTACTTGGTGGCAAGCTTTACAAGCCAATCGGCTCCCTCATTTCCAAGAACGCCTGTGTGTCACAAACAAATGCAAAAATAATAAATATACTCCCCCCCCCTCTCAGAGAATCCAAGGAAGAAAGAGAATCGATACAAATGAGATAGTCTGAGATGACACTATTTTGTTCAGTGATCCATTGAATGACATGGTATGAAAGTAAGAGTTCAGCTACAAAAAATGAGCACATTCTCAACGAATTCTAAATTGAAAGTGCTCGGATTCAGTACATTTCCTTTAGATAACAAATACGAAACCAGCTGTTTCTAACCCGTCTGAAACTAGCTTTCAAATTCAGTTCAGCTTTGTTTATCTAAGCTATGTTTAACCTTCATCCTTACAAACACCATACAAAAATCAGTTGGCTTTGTAATTCGAAAATGAGTACTTCACAGTGTGAGTAACAAATAGTGAGTTTGATTCACGTTTTATTTTCTATTTTAGAAGAATTTTTTCAATGATCACAACGGCAAAGAGCTGGAAAGCAAATTGCTATTTCGCTTAAAATGAAGATGGAGCTGCTTAAGGCTGTTGATCAAAAACAGAAGACGAAAATGAAAATAACAGATTTTTATTTTCGTCTCCAGTTTGGTATTTTTAACTCTAGATTACTAGCAATAATGAAAAAGAGAGTGAAAATTATGGAAATGTTTGGACCATATCTGTGTAAATAAAATGTACTCTAATAAACTGAATTTTTTGTAACTTGTATTTTTTGGTACTTGCGTATTGTCGCAACAATTGCCAGCTATATTAATAACTCGCCAAATTGGCAACCCCGATTTCCTACGAGTCGTACACACTGAATTGGCAAACAGGTGTTTCGTTTCATTTCATGCCGCCAATAGGTTTCGATAATACGTAAGTACAGATTTTTCCCTTTTTTGCAATATCTTTTAACACCAAAAAATACTTCAGTCCCTCTCAATTTCGTGTTAAAGGATTTTGACTGTATTAAACATACAACCTTAATTTATATGTAAAATGTTAACTATATATATATATATATATATATATATATATACCACCTTAACTCATCTTAATGTTAACTTAATCCATAGGAGTCCATGTTACATTGCGCAAGTTTATGTACCTTTTTCTCAGAAACTACTTACTTCTCATGAATAAAATTTTTACAGTAGATTATGTGTACTTTCAATAATACTTCAACAAGGAGTTTTGTCTTTTTGTTAAAAATTAAAATTATGAATTTTTAAATATTTGTCCAATCTTAAAATTTAGTTTGAAAAAGTCATATCTGAATAAGTTTGCAATATATATATATATATATATATATATATATATATAATTCCCTCCATTAAAATGTGTAAACATGTTTAAATTTGAGGATTGTATGATAAGTAGTTTTTGAGAAAAAGGTACATAAATTGAAAAATGTTACATTTTGAAAAAAACAGGCTTAAAGCAAAAATTTGTAATTTTTTGAGCATTTACTTTTTTTAGTACTTTCCAGAAGCATATTACGCATTTGTTTTACTCTCTGCTCATACAAAAGATCCTTTTAATTTTCTTTTTTCCATTATTTTTAACAATTTTGTCTTTTTTTTAGGATTTCAAGATGACTTCGTTCGGCTACACGAATCATACGTGTATCTAGTTTTTTGAAACATGGCATACATTGATAACTTGGTTCAATATCACAATATTTTAAGATCATTAATTTTGCTACATGGCTCATATTGAACAGTAGAATAGACATATTTACCCTTAATTTTAGATTTTTTAATTCCACAAATGTACATCTTGGAATCACTGATGGTGACCATTTGATGTTATTAACTGACTCATTTGGGTTCTGGGTCTTTCCATCTAAACATTTTTTAATAACATATGCTCATCTAGATCTCTAAAAATTGGTTTCTTTCAATTCATTGTGGTGTACGTGCTTATGATCATAGTGCCTTTCGTTACATTCCGCTTCTGTCTTTTGAAACTTGCATCAGGCATTTATAATTGGAGGACACAGTCCATGTTGAGGGCTCCTGTTTGGAGACAAAAGATGAAAATAAACAGCCCAAACAGCAGTTTTAATGCTGTGTAGATCATTGATATTATTTCTAATAGCCACACCATAATAACTTTGAATTTTTGATATTAAAAAGTCGGTGAATCGGTTACGACCCTCTTAGGCTTTTTCCATCACTTAACTTTTTTTCCTCTGTTTCACTTTTAAGATCCAAAAGACGTGTACCCATAAACTTTTGGATGAGCCCAATACACTCTAATTTTTCCACTTGAGCATCATATGGATTCGCGCTCATCAGAAATTTATACAAGGGGAAACACAGGTGCTCCTTGCAGGGCTCATTTGATGCGCTTCAAGAAGTCGATTCATTAAAAAAATTAATAAAATACTTCTAATTATGGTATTTTCTCATATCATATATCATTTTAAACAAAAATATTTGAACTTCTACAAAATATAAAAGAGTAAAAATCGATAAATTTTTGAAAATTCATGTGACGGACACCTTAACATAAATTCTATTTTTTTCAATGTGCCTTTTTAAAAGCATCTGTAAGAATAACTTTCTCTTATATTCATTTGGGAGATACTTAGTATCAACTATTCATACTCTTAAATGCCTTTTCAAAGACAAGAGACTTGATCACAAAATGAGCGGCTTAAGTGTTTGCAGACCACATTCAATTCAACCTACATTTATGAAAACAATTTTCATAAAAAATATGAAAAAAGTCGATGATCACAAAGTAATTAAAAAACAAATTAATTAAAATAAAAAAGAAGAGAAAATAAACCAATTTACAAAATAAAGCTACAAAAAATTTCAAGGAACCAAAAGTAGAAATAATTTAAAATTTAAATAAAATGCGATAAGAACTTCAGCAAAAATCGATCGACTACTATAGTGATAAAAAGTGATCATGCTATGCGATAATTTTCATTTCCATATCTATACAAATAAATAAAATTGAAGTGTCTGTTTGTAATTTCAAATTAGCAGCTTTTTACTTAATGCACTAAAAGTATATACGGTACTCATAACAAAAAACCAATTTTTAAAATTTTTGTCTGTCTGTCTGTTTGTTCCGGCTAATTTCGGAAACGGCTGGTGCGATTTTAAAAATTCTTTCACTAATGGAAAGCTACATTAACGGGGAGTAACATAGGCTATATTTTATTCTCGTATTCTTACGGGAACGGAAACTATACGGGTGAACGTGAAACTGAATGCCAAGATGAACGCCAAATTGAACGCAAAGCTGAGCTAATGAAGTCGTTGTTTTGGTTACTGGCGACCGATGCTCTTCATGAAACATAACACTGTTACGCGCACATGATAATACGCTGACACGTGCCATATTTTTTTTTATTTTATGATAGTTATCTCGCTGTTCAGTTAAGTACAGCATCGGCTGTTTCGTATGCACTTTTAAAAATAATAAATCAAGGCTTCATAAGCAAAAAGCAATGCAAGAAACAAAAAATTGATAGGTTTTACGGTTAGTTTTAATCCTTTCTTTTTTTTATTTACATTTTTAGTCACATTTAAACAATAGTTATTATTTGCTTAATATTTATATTGTAATCGAAGAATAATATTTTTCAAGGTATCTTTCATTTTTCTACCTCTCTGTTTTTCTTAATTCAAATTGTTCTTAATTTCTTAATTGTGAGTTTCTTTAATGTGGCGTTCCGGGGGGCTCAAGTGGCGTTATAGATAATTATCCCCATTTTTAAACTATTAGACGTACAGTCTTGAAATTTGATAAGCAGATTCCTTTCGTAAAGTAGAGAACCGCTACAAAATGGGTTTTGCGAATATGAACTACCAAGTTTAATTTCGGGAGATTAAGAGGCGTAAATAATAAATATTTCCATTTTAAACTATTTGATCATTCTGCTTGAAAATTGGTAGGCATGTTCCTTTCATGGAATAGAGTTCCTCTAACAAAGAGTAAAACGAAAATTGACCCCCAAGGAGGGTTGCGAGGGGTCAAGAGGAGTTACAGAAAAAAATTCCTGTTTTTAATTGTTAGACCCATATACTTGAAATTTGTTACGCATGTTTCTTTTGTTGAATAGGGATCCACTAAGAATGTATTTTAAGCAATTCAAGTTCTGGGGGGGGGTACAGGGGATTACTGGGACGTATTGACAAAAAAAATTACTTTTTTCGAGCTACAAGGACTATAATAATGAAATTTGGTTTGCATTTTCCTTTTGTTGAGTTGAAATCCGCTAAGAGTGGTTATTTTGGAAAACGGCTCTCAACGGGATTACGGGGGTATTGATAGTAAAACTTTTGTTTTTTTTTTCCTGTTAGATTTAGACTTGAAATTTGGCTTGCATGTTCAATTTACGGAGTAGAGATCCACCGAAAATTGGCTTTGCGGGAATCCACTTGGTTTTTGGGTTACGAAAGAACAAACATCATTCTATGCTTCAATTTTAGAGATTTTTAGAAAACACAAATTAGATGAGTTCTGCCCCTTTTTTTTATCAACAGGCGACAGTTACAGGTTTAAGTATATTTTTCAATACAATCGAATTCTTAATGCAGGACTTAGATATCAATAATTTATACATATATATAAGCAGTAAAAATTTATAAAACATCATGAAATTCCCAGCGAAGCGGGCGGGTAACAGCTAGTTATATAATAAATAGCGTACAAAACTTTTGAGCATTTCCGCTATCTTGATCCACTCATAGAGTTTTGTAGACTATATGAATTATTGTAGAGACTGTATAAAAGCAGAAGTAATAAAATAATTTTGGTACTTAAGGCTCCCGGTGACACGCCACCACGAAAACCCGAGTGTAATGTTAATCCTATGGAGTTTCTTATAATTCAATTTACGTCTAAGGTATTGCTTTTAACTGTATGAAACAAAATGCATCCTAAAGATAAAAAAAAAAATAATGTTTCTCTTGATTTCGATTTTTAAAAAAAAATTTCTAAATATTTTTAAATATTTATTAAAAGCTTGAAAATTTACATTTAGTGCGTTGAAACGATCATAAAAATATTTTCAATTTTCGGATAAAAAAAGTTTTTCAGCGGAAATCCATTATTTTTTATGCTCTGTCAAACGCATATACTTTAAAATTTTTAAACTAATTTATTTGCGAGTAATTAAATAAGTCAGCATTGCATATTTGGAATGAGGGGAAAGTAAACTTGTAACTCCGCCTTCTTGCGGAAGGATACATGAAATTTTCCCTGCGTTCCCTTGGTGAAAGGGGGTAATTTATGACTCTTCCGTGGATTGTGTAACAGAGATGTCCCCCCCCCCCAAAAAAAATGGGTCTTGTTTTCTAAGAATCTATAGGCATTCAAGATACTATTTACAATTACATCATTCTTAGGAAAGTTTGAGTCTGTGCTTGAAAATAACTACAAATACGTTTTGTACAAAAAGCTATCCTCTGTTTTTTATTCCACCTTTCTTAAAATTATTTATATATACTAAATAAGTTATATTTTATTAATAATTAAAATGAACAATTAATATTTATTAAATGCATTTGAATCGTCAGGATAAAGTGAATCAGATTTCGCATTTTTTTCTTACATATCTCCAAAATTGAAATTCCTGTGTTTTTTTCCAAGTTAAAGTTATTTGAATATCAGCTGTTTTAAAACTTATTTTGCACAGTTTATTTCAGTTATTAAATAAAATGGATCATCGTCGCAGCTTCAAAAAAAGATTATTTCTTTCGGCTAAGCGAAAAAAGAATATAGGACAGAATTTCAGGAATTGGAAAGAAAAGTGTGTATTTCTTTTTTTCTAAATTCTTGTTCCGCTGTTCATTTCAAATATTGTGAAAGTTTCCACATACTAAATGGATTTATTGATCATCGCATTTTAAATAAGATTCAAATATTCCGAAGATGAAATACCATTGATTTAAAATAAATCAGAAAGTTTTCCATAATTTTAAGAATATTTTTAGTAACATTAATAGTTTCTTCTTAAAACATATAAATTTCAATTAATTTATTTACTATTGCTACTGATGTTTTTACTCCGTTTTTATTTCCTTCACTGAAAATTCACCTTAGAAATAACATTGCAGAATTTTTTTTTTTAAATTTCTGTCTGGAAAGCAGTATCTACATTTTGCATTTTCATTTATACACGTGTTTCATATATTATTCAAGATAACTCATCACTGCTTTTTTTTTCAAAATGAATTCTAAGTTAATGCGCTATGAAGAATGCACTGCAAGTACAAATACAGGCAAATAGTTCCACAATTTTAAAGTTCAAGCCCAGCACCACTAAAGACCCACTGTGTAGGGGCGCGATGCACGTTAAATCTGTCGAGAGCTCAAACGTCCTTCCTTTGGTGTGGTGTGGTGTGGTGTGGTAGTTAGGAGATGAGGTGCTCTCTCAGGTGTCATCCCCGTCACTTGACCATGGTTCAAAATTACGAGGTCCGTTACCAAAAGCTCTCGTGTAGCTGAACAGTGTGACGTTAATATTCACTCACTCACTCCACAATTTGAATGTTTGACATCTGAGGAATTAGAGATTTTCCCCAAAAATCCCGGGAAATTCTGATTGGAATGGGGTTGTACGAAAACACTATCTAGTTCTAGGGGTTCTACGAAAACACTTTCTAGTTCTAGGGGTTCCACGAAAACACTTTCAAGTTCAAAGGGTTCCTTGAGTTAAAAAAGTTTGAAGACCACTGCTCTAGAGCCATATATGTTATTTGCGACAGACTTCGTAATTCTAAGCCAAGGGTGGCCAAGCCGCGGCCTTGAATAATTTTGCGGCCCTCGAGATTCATTACAAAATATGATTATTTTGTACAATATTTTTGTTTTTAATGTAGTGTTTTGTAACAAATATACTTCATAACTGTTTCTATTTTATTACCTTTCTTTTATTTTAATACATTCTTAGAAGTGTGCGGTATTGCAGCGCAGCATCACACTCGATTCCTGTAACTCCATCGCGCTGCCTATTGCTAGAATTAGACATATTTGATCCTTGCATTATTATTATAAATTATCTATGCTTGTATAGATGAAAAATAATGAAATCAATAATAATTCATTCCGTTTTAAATTTTCATTCCAATAAATGTTTGTGATGGGTCTAAATATAATATAAAGATATATAATTTTTGTTTGCAGCCCGCAGGATTATAAGGTTTTTCCGAAGTGGCCCGCAAGGTCATTTGAGTTGGCCATCCCTCTTCTAAGCCAAGATCGGATAGCGAGAATGACACTTGAGTTTACAGTTTCTTTGTATTCTTCATGACCTTTTTTGAACTTGGGAATCTCGCGTCTTTAGTCATTATGGTATATAATCCTCCACGGTTTTAAAAGCTGATTTAAATTATTTTTATTTTTTTAAAAAATACATTGCTGGTTTCTGTTTGTGATATTAAAAATATAACATTAGTGTGATAAATAAGAAAAATATTTAGTATGATTAGTGAAAAAAGTTAATTGAAATTAAAATCTGGAATACAATAACTTTAAAACGATTTTGTGATTTACCGAGACGAGTAAATCCAAAGCAGAATGTATGCGAGATTTTTGACAAAAGAAACGTGAGAAAAAAAATTAAAAACTGAAGGAGTACAGCCGAAAAGAATTGCACAAAATTCAACTCCACGCAGCAGGTATTTTTTTTTTTTTTTGCACCGAACACAAATCTCTCAGAAACAAACGGCCGAACCAATTACTGCTTTACCAAATCTGTTTGTCAGTCAGGTAACTTTACGATTGTCCGCTCATAGCTTTTTTGAATGATGAGCTCAAGCTCGAAATGGACACAAACCGAAATATATCGACAGCTAACAGTGGTACTGTTATTGACGTTGTTTTTCAAAGGTTATTAAATACTTTAAAATCTCAAGTATATGTGTCTGATTTTAGTCATCATAAGTCTATTGTGTGTGTGTCTTCCCCAAATTGAACAAGAATATTTATTTTTGCTAAAAAATTACATGACTCTTTGTGTTAATTAAATAAAATTTTCATTAAAGATAAAATTATTTGATAGAAAATTATTTCCAATCATACACGATTAATTTTTTCCAGGATTTATCTTACTATTGCGTATTTACCAGGATAACATGTCATGTTACACATCATATGCGACTACTGTAAGACTCGTTCCTTTTTTTGTAACTGTATTTATATTAGAAATTCCAACACTAAAACTGTTCTTCCAAAAAATTGTGTGGGTCCCAAAACCAATACTCAATATACTTTATCAGTGGTGTAGCTAGGTATCTAAAGGTCTTGGTGCAAAAAAAAAGAGGGAATATTGGTGGAGTTTTATTAATTAAAAATATATTAGAGTATTTTATATATATATATACATATACAAAGCTGATTCCCATCAGCCCTGTGTCAAGCTCTGCAGAACATAGGAAAGCAAAGCTACAAACTACTTACATGTATGCATATGAGTTTCCTTGTGAATTTAGTGATTACCCAGGTTCGATTTGACATGTGATAGATAGGAAATGATAAAAAGAATATGCACAAACAAGAAAATATAATACAAAATTATTATAATTATTTAAAATAAAACACACGAAAAAACAGAGGAGGGGGGTCAAAATTACATCAGTCTGTTGCAGATACCAGATTGTGAAACATTGAAAATAGCTTATTACGAATCATATTGTTATAAAAATAAAATGACCAAGAAGAAATAGCTTCCTGTGTAGTTTTTTTAGATGTATGGTACGACATTTCACGGAACTTGATGTTTATTTTCAAGTAAAGATTAGAAAAATGAAAAAATTGAAAAATAATATAAACTTTTTAATAAGTAAAATTCCCAACACTATACACAAACAAAGGAAAGAATTTAGGGGAATTCCTTACAAGTTTGAAATTACTTTCAACGGAGTTGCCATGATTACAGCTATGTAACAATCTTTTATATTTATACCTCAATTATGGGAGAAATTATCGCCAGCTCGACCTACTTGGTGGTCAAGGCGTGAGGGTCCCCTGAGCTCAAGGGCCCCTGTGCACGGCACTACCTAGCTCATTGGTAGTTACGCCACTGTACTTTATTAAATTTATATAAGATTTTTTTTTGTTACATGTCTTAAACCGTTTTTAAATAAAATTATTGAACTGAATCGGAAATAAAGAACTGACCTGAAATATTTCAGGAAAGAGAATAATTTAAATCACATTACACTATTCATTCCATTAATTTTATAAATTTCTCTTGTCATTAAACTGTTTAAAAAAGGATTTTGATGCAATTTAGTATTGAAGAATATCACAGAAAATTGTTTTGAATGTATAGAAATATATATATTTATAAAGGTTTTTGCCTTATAACTAAAACTTATATTTTTATAAAATTCAAATGAAAAACTGATGTTCCTCAAAACAGAAACGAAACAGCGGAAAAAAAGCAGTTTCTTTGTACAACTAGAATGTCGGGCACAGTTTTCATGTAATTGAAAACTGCCATGGGGTGGGCAGTAAAAGAGGGGTCAGTTGTCATATAAATAGTCTTCAGTTGGTTGTAAACTCGACCCTCCAAGAACAAAAATAGAAGGCGAAAGAGAGGGGGGGGGTTCCTGTCTCAAGCTCCCTTTGCACTTAGAATCCCTCTCTCAACTGTTGTAGAAGAGGCTTGTATGATTCTGTGACATCATTTTCTTTCATCATGACAGCTGTCAGAACATAATCATCAGAAAATGGGATCAAGTAAATGGAAATTTGGAAAAATAATAGCTTGAAAAAAATGTTTATTTCAAAGTCAAGAAAATATTGAAAATTAAGAAAAAAAGGCATATAATTTATCTTTTATGAAGGAACTATTTACCTCCGATCATTAAGACCAGTACTCATGAGTACTTGGCCTTTCTTTTAGGAACGCCCATTCCCCCCTCCCAGAAGAGGGCGCTTTCATCGTTTTAGAGTTGGAATTTCTGTCTACGGGACCCTTAAGTAGTATCGCAACCAGTTGGCGACATTATATGAAGCGAAGCACATGATTGACAATTCAGTGCATACAACACATACGAAATTGGGGTTGCCTATTTGGCGAGATATCTTGAACGTTGGCGATTGTTGCGATAGTACATAAGTACCGTAATTTTTAAGCCATGATGTAAAATCGCATGGAATAAATATGCAATTACTCATAAATTTAATATTAAACGGTACTTTACTTTTTCTCAGTAGCAAATAGGCTTTATTAGGAACAACACAAAATGTTTATAAATGATAGTTTTCATTGATTTTTTATCGAATTTTGATGTATTGTGAAAAAGAAGTTACGACTTGAAATATATGGAGTGCCTAAGAGCCAGCCTATAAATTTTAGGCTTCTACAGTTCGCTGGTGGCAACCTAAGTTGGAAGAAAGGAGAAAGAGAGAGTCCAGTAGCGGGGGACTGGAAACGCTTCAGCTAAAAATAGCTTCAGCAGTCAGGGAGTGGGGGGGGGGATATTTTTCGTGATGGTCGGAAGACCAGAGAAGAGGAAAAGGCAGGTGCAGTTTTCAAAATGAAAACGTTTGCAGGGGGGGGGGGGAGTGATTTCGTTCTAGAATCTGCTTTGCAAGGTCGTTGCTGTGTGTGGCATCCGATGTGTCGATGGGGGGGGGGGAGATTCCTGAAGTAGTTTTGATTGTTGATCGTCCGGTTTGGATGGTTCGGAATGGCGGAATGGAATGTTGATGCGATTTCTGCAATCAGGGTGTGTACTGGTTCGACTTGTAGTTCTTCGTGAAGTATATATCTCGGAATGTAGGAGGGAGCTCTGGCTATTGTTCTGAGTGCTTGATTTTGAAGCCTTTGAATCTTATCTATGTGAACGTTTCCCGCCGATCCCCAGATCGGGCAGGCGTAAAATAAAATGGGTCTTAGATACTGTTTATAGATGAATCTTTTATTCTTTAGGGATAGTTTTGATTTTCTGCCGATGACGTCTAGTAGGAGGTGATACTTAGCCATGTATTTCTTGAATACTGCTTTGAAGTGGGGTTCGTAGGTTAGGTTGTCATTTAGAATTAATCCGAGATATTTCGTTTCAAGAGTCCAGTCTATTGCTTGGTTAAAAATTTGAAGGGGAGGAGGGATGAAAGGGCTTCTGATTTTTCTGAAAATTACTGCATTCGTTTTATCGGTGTTGATGGCAATTCGCCATTTAGTTAGCCATATTTCGAGTTTAAAAATGAAAGCTTGGATACAGTTGGTTGCTAGTTGTACTGTGGATTTATTGCAAAGAATTGCGGCGTCATCGGCGAAGAGGCAGATTGTTACTTCCTGATCAGTTGGAAAGTCACTAGTGAAAATATTGTAAAGTGCAGGGCTGAGGATGGATCTTTGTGGTGTTGAAGCAAGTATTGGGCGTTCACTGGAGAGGGTATTACTACATTTAACGTTGAAGGTTCTATTTTTTAGGAAACTATGTATTATTTTTATGATGAAGGTTGGAAAATTATAAATTATCATTTTGTAGATTAGACCGTCGTGCCACATTCTGTCAAACGCTTTTTTGACGTCCAGAAACAGCCCGACGGTGTAGGTTCTATTATTGAAGCCATTTACTATGAGGTTGGTTGCACGGAGAAGCTGGTGTTGCGTGGAGGTCTCTTTCCGGAATCCATGCTGAAAGTCCGGGATAATATTATTGGTGTCGCAGAATTTTTGAATGTGATTTAGTAGGATTTTTTCATAGATTTTTCCTAATGACTAGAACTGACCAAACTGATCGGACGGTAATTATCTGGGAACTTGCAATCTTTTCCTGATTTTGGTATAACCGTGATGAGTGCATGCTTCCATTCTTGCGGAAAGTAATTATATTGTAGGCTTCTATTAATTAATTTGGTTATGAAGGTGATTGCATTGAGCGGTAGTGCTTTGAGGGCGATGTTTTTAATTCCGTCTTTGCCGGGTGCTTTTTTGTTGGATAGGTTTAGAATCATTTCCATAATTTCTTGAGGAGAGGTTAGTGGTGCAGTGTGGCGTCTTGAGTTGCGGTTGAGATAGTTTTCTACTTTTTCTTCGACGTGATCAATAAATTCGTCGTCATATGGTTCTGGGTTTTCTTGGAAGGAACTCTCAAGTGAATCAGCAAACAGGTTCACTTTGTCCTCAGTACTGTAATGAAGGCCCATGGGGCCTACTAGGGGGGGATGTGGAAGGGTTTTCTATTAGTTATGGATTTTACAATTTTATAGAGAGAGTCATCGTCGGGGGTTGCTTCAGTTAAGATTTTATTCCATTTATTATTTTTAAAATTATTTAAGTCTTTTTTTATTTCCTTTTGTAATTTATTAAGTTGAGTTTTATATGGCGGGTATCTTGAGTCCTGCCATTCTTTCCTAAGTCTATTTTTAATTTTTATTTTATATCTAATAAATGAGCTACGGGCAAGAAAAGGCCACACAGCTTGTTTTGAAAATGAGATGGTAAAATGTTACCAGTGAGAATATTCCGTTTATCATCGATTGCATCATTTTTGGCGATTTTACTAACTGCGCCGGCGAAACGGAAAAGTACCTACTAAACTGATAGCGTCAAATTATGAAATAATTATAATAATAAAACACCTCGAATTAATGTAAACACAATGTAAGAAAAGTTATTCTAATCATATTAAATGCTTTAAATTTCCGGTTTCACAGGTTATATGAAATATCTCCTTACAGCTAATGAATTTCGTTATATTGAAACGTTATTGGAGGACGAGGCCCATAACTTAAATGGCATCTTCCTCTTGTATTTCTCATTCAACAAGATGAATACTTTCCAGACATATTTCATTTGCGTTAGCATCCTTTAGCTCGAAAGATAGTATTGGATTGAATTTGTAATAAAAAGGGAAACAGAAATAGAATTTAAATATGCTCTCCGTTATGTTGCAAATTTCGAATAAAATTACCTTATTCTTATTTAAACATGAGATTTTTTTTTAAATTTATAAAATATATATACATTACACAACGTTACTTTTGCATATAAAATATTAACTCAGTTTCCCAAATCAAATTTCTTATTGTAAAATGAAGCATTTGCTTATAGTTAGAGTAACGCAGAAAAACTGAATTTAAAATTTTAAGCGTAAATGATTTTCAATGTATTTTTATTTCATTCATTGAGTTTTGAAAACTTACAAAATTACATGTTAATGTAATAAGTACTGAGTTATAAAAATAAATTTATTTAATACTATGATTTTCTTTAAGAAATACTACCATATTTATTTGGAACAACTCAACTTAATTTTGTACGTACTTCAACTTTCACTTTAAATTTCTTCCTTCTGATTGGTTAAAATTCATAGAACATGAAATTTTGAGCAAATTTTGCCAGTTTGACATTAGATTTTAGAGTGAGGTTGCGTTTCTTAATACTTGGAAAATCCGCGAGAAAAACCCAAAATACATAATTTTATTGACTAAAATATCTTATTGATATGTTGAATTTATTATTTTCTTTCCTTCTAGTTAGATTTCATAGTATTTTTAAGCTTTTAAAAATTTATTTTGGGTTAGATTTGTTTTGAATCTTTTTTTGGCGTTAAACTATGGCACTTTCTTTAACTGCTTTGCGGAGCCTTTTATTTCAGTGTTCTTCCCATGGAGTGGGAGCCCACTGAGGTGCACATTAAAGAAATGGAATGGGAGTATTCCTGCGTGGGGCCAGAACCGATGGATTGGGAGGACTCACCTGAGGTAAGAGTCTCCAAAAAGAAAAAGGCGAGTGAAATTATTGACATAGAGGTTAACACTAATTTTCAGGTAGAGACAACTCCACCGGCACCTAAGGAAGTGAGTCCACCTCTAGAACCTAAGACTAATATTTCTTTTCAGGAAAAGGAGAACACTCCAACTCCAAAAAAGGTAAGTCCTCTTTTAACTGAGATTGTTCGACGGAAGATTCGTTCAAAACCGAAGGTAAGTACTCCTGCGGTCAGTCTTGAAAATCGGGTCATACTCAAAGCGCGTCGACCTCTTCCCCACACAGATTAGTTCCTTTTAAGTCAACACATTTACAATAGCAATAGAATAGTATAATCTTTACATCTTAAATTTTAAGTACCCAATTATAACTTTTCTATAATCCATTTTATATTTTCAGGGGAAGCGTAAAAATATTCATTAAAGCATTCTGCGTAGATAAAATCGTAATTATAATAACTTAAAGCAAATTTATATTTAATTTTATCACTAAGTAATTATGCTGAGTACTTTTTTTCAATAATAATAATGGAAAAGGTTAAGAAAAAATGCTACAAAGGATTTTATTGTCAACCATATTTATCCACAATCTAGTGCTTTTATAAGAATAAAATCATTTACGATCAAATATTATACATTGATAATTCAAGTACAATGTTATTTTTATGTAAATAAGCTTGTTTAGATACTTTTATGAACGAAATTAAAAAGTTATCTTAAAATGAACTCCTCGAAGAAAAATCATATTTGAATGTATTGTTTTTAAATAGTTAAACAATTTTTTCGTTTTCTTATTAGTTTAAGGTATACCTAATCAAACAGATATTTTATGGTGAATCAATATGTTTAATAAATATATAAAATATGGTGTTTTTCATAAAGTAAATAACCTACCTTTGACATAATTCAAGCGGGAAATTTTCGGTTATATGGATCGCGCAACGAAATACCGCCACACATTAAAAAACACGCCAAATTCTGCTCTATAAATAAGTTTGCAGTTTATGTATATCATCGAGTAATATGCCATAGTTCGTGCTGGTGATAACTAAAAAAAGCAGTCGCCAACTCATGTTCCGTATATCTGAGAAATACCATTAAAACCATTCAAGTAAAAAAAATAAGGAATTAAAAAATATCTCAAAATTTTAAAACCAAAAATGTGATTTAATAATAATACAGCAAGAACGCTTACAATTTTTTCCAAAACAGTTATCATTAAGAAAAAACCATCGGAAAAATATTTTTTGACGTAGAAAAAATGGATAAAAAATTGAGAAATATTTTGAATCTCGCGATATAAATTCAAACAATGTTCAGAATTACATAGATAGGTTTTGGCAATATATTATCGCATGAGGTAAATAACTTTACAATTTTAAAAATATAAACTCAGGATTTATATTTAAAAAGAAAAAGAAATTTTTGGTATTCATGAAAAATATATATCACTCGAAATATTTTTGTCCTGGCAAACTTTCTGAGAACAATTATTTGCTAGTTTGGCTCAACTTCTCTTGTGATAGTACTAGCTAACTGAAAGTTTAATACCTCAGAGAGAGAGACAGGAAAAAGCCAACAATGCGCCAATTTGGCATCAAAAATGAGGAAATAAGAATTACCTGAGAAGGATGATTGGAATAAGAAAGAAAGCTGAGCAATTTGACATCCCAAATGCGTGGTTTAGCTTTAATTTAAAAGTATTCTTTGTGATATTTTCCCACTTATCTAAAACAGATACTGGAAATAGGGCATAATGTACAATCACTAAATGTTTTCATTGGAGTGTTAGTGACATAATTATGTTCATGTAATAAACACATATGCCACCAAAAAAACCTTTTTAAAGATGTTTTGACATTTTTTAAAATTTACCTTAGAAAGTATTAAGTTTGAAATTGCGTGAGGTGCAAAGATTTGAGATTAACATGGTTTGGAAAAAATCTGTAATGATTCCTTGTAGACCTCTCTAAAAAGGAATAGAGATTCGAACATTATACCACAACTGACATGATTTTTTAACCATGTTTCAAATTATTAAATATTTATTCACAAAGTGCGTTTGGTAATTTTCTATTTCGGCGGTGAAAGCCATAAAGTCGCCAAGAATGATACTACCTACGCAAAACTGAATATTCCCGCTGGTAACTTTTTACCACCACATTTTCAAACCAAATCGGGGCGTTTTTTAATCTGTAATGTATTTTCTTAATGCATTAAAAATGGATTAAAAACCAATGAGAACTAATATTTATAACAAAATTTTGTGTGTATATTGTGTGATGCCACCGATAATGCCAACTTGGCAATGTTTACTCTAGAAAAACGGGAGGGGGATGAAGTATCTATTTTTTAAAAAAAATTTCCACCTCCCTCCCATTAACACTCCCAAATCAAAAGTAGTGGCGCAACGTACACCCCTCGCATTCAAGGGGGTAGGGCTCTAGGGGCCACAAAGCCTGACTACCACCAAGTACCTATCCTTAGTAAAATCCAACGGCCCCAAAACCTGACTAATGGATTTTTAATCCATTTCGGATGCATTGTGAAATTTTTAAAAGATTTTGGATGTATTATTTTTGATTTTTTTTCGGCCTCACAGATAAGTAATGCCTGTGGCTTGCTTTGAAAATGTGGTGGTAAAAAGTTACCAGCTGTAATATTCCCATTGGCGTCAATTGTATATTCTTTGGTAAATTTATCGCTTGCGCCGGTGAAACGGAAAATTACCAAACACATTACGTAAATAAACTATATTAATTGATTTGAACATGGTTAATTGCATTAATTCGTGTGTGTATAAGGCTGATTCAATATTCCTTTGTGGAGAGGGTTTTTTTCCTAAAGCATATTGTTCTCAAATGCTTGTATCTTTGCACTTCCCTCAAATTCAAAGTTAATAATTTCTAAAGTAAACAAAAAACTGTCTAAACATCTTTAAAAAATTTTCCTTGATGCCATATTTGCTTATTACATGAACATAATTATGTCACTAACATTCCAATGAAAGCATTTAGTAATATCACCTTACGCCCCATTACCAGTATTTGTTTTAGATAAGTGTGAAAATATCACAAATAATATTTTTAATATATAATAATACCCCGCATTCTCGACGTGAAATTGCTCAGCTTTCTTCCTTATTCCAATCATCCGTCTCACGTAATTCCCGCTTCCTCATTTTTGATGCCAAATTGGCACATTTTGACCTTTTTCTGTCTCTCTCTCTCTCTCTCAGATATTAAATTTCCAATTAGATACTACCATCACTAAAGAAGTTAAGCCAAACTAGAATTAAATTATTCTCAGAAAATTCTCCAGGACAAAAATACGTACGAGTGGTGTGGTTATAATGAATACCATAAATTTCTTATTCATTTTAAATATAAATCCCAAGTTTTCATGTTTTTGAGTATAAAGCTGTAAAATTATTTGCCTCACTAGATAAGATATTATCAAAACCTCTCTATATAATTCTGAGCATTGTCTGAATTTATTTCACAAACTTTATAGAAATTTAAGAAATCTACAACAAAAAATGTTTTTCCGATACTTTTTTTAATGATAATTGCTTGGGAAATAATTTTAAGCGTTCTTGATGTGTTAGTATTAAATCAAACTTTCGGTTTAAAATTTTTTAAATATTTTTGAATTTGTTAATTTTTTTTTACATGGTTCTAATGAGTAACATATACCTAGGTATTTGGGATGTTTTTCATATGTGATGGTCTGGGCTTCGAAATACAATTTTGATTGATATAGGTGTTTGTTAGTTGTAAATAAAGGTCACTATTGCTCTAGCTGGATTGAGTCAGGTTGTGTTTGTTCTGTTGCAAACTCAGAGAGCAACCAGAGTGGTGTTAAGGATCGATTTTGATGATATCCTTATCTGTGCTTGGATTCCAAAGAGCAATGTCGTCAGCCAAGATTCAATATAAGCAAAAAAAAATTAGTTTCCTTTTCTCTACACTGGCCGAAAATAGGGAAAATAGAGTATGTCTTAACACTGATCCACGGGGAACGAGCACCCTCTACCAGTTTAAAAGAATCCATTTTATTAATTGTAATTGATCTGTAGTGCAGAAAATCAGCTATCCAACCCGTATCAAAACCCCGAATTTCGAAAGTGTCATGTAATTTAACGATAAGTTTGTATTTCCAGACGATATCAAAGGTCTCAGATAGGTCTAGCATGCTTACAAATACTAGGCATTTTACAGAATTGCTAGATACTGAAATTGTTTATTAAAATAATTGTTTCTTTAAAGATGGTGCAATTCATTTTACTTTTTTGAAGGAAGACATACATAGGTATAAGCAATTCAAACGGCATCCCATACGTTGTCGTATTATGCAGCCATGCACTTGTGAAGAGAATTGTTCGAAGCTTTCTTTTAGGACGGCTTTTACAAATCAGGAGGGCTGGAGAACACCTTTTTCGTAGAATGTTGCGATAGGCTTATTTAGAAGCATTAATAAATATGGAGAGAACTTTCTTTCTTATTTATCAATAAATGAGTGCACAATTCAGTTCACTTGATTACGGCCCTAGTGTATCGTTTGGCGCTAAGCAACGGCAAAATGTAGCGATGAAACGCCAGTAAAACTGACAAAGGCGGTACTTGTACAAATATTGAAAATACATAGATAAAAAGAAAAATATTAAATTAAGTACAATATTTGCGCACTGTTTAACTTCAATCAATTTCTATCAAATATTACTCATACTGTGCAATTTATATATCAAACTATTTTGACAGTTTTTAAAATACAGAAAAATGAATGCTCCAAATAAGACTTTTAATTATTATTTATGGGTTGCAATTTCACGGACATAAAAATAACTTACCGCATATTAATCACGTTAAATCTGGTCATTTAATTGCAAATTTTATTTTATTTTAACCAATAATTATTGTATCAGACTCTGTTGGCGATTTTCTTCTCTAAAAGTCGATTTCGCATTAGTCGTGGAATCCATATCAAGTTTTTAACACAAATACGATAGAATGTAATATTTACAGTTAGATAGACACCCTCAGATAGCCATTTAAAAGAAATATGAAATATAATATGATTTTACGAAATTGACATCCAAAATTATAACTATGCAATCTTAATACTTATATTTTAAATGACTATAAAAATTATAATAACCTAAAAATAAACTTTACTGTTACAAGGAATTACAAATGGAAAGTAGGCAGATTTAAAAGGCATATATCCAAGAGAAGAGAGAAATGTTATAATGAATTCTTCCAAAAGTTCAAGACGTGTGACTTATCCAAAGTGGCAGCGTTGGTCCACTCCCTTTCACCAACGCACTACTTGAGCCCCACCAGTGGCCGAGCGCCGAAGCTCTTTCAACTGGGAGATAAAGATCACTTTGCGTTGATATGACTGATCTTTATCGAGCTGGCCGCGTGGGGTTTCCCTGGTTCCCTCACGTGTTTCACGAATCTGGGTCAGCTACCCTTCAAGACCTCCAGGAAGGCATCCGGCACGCTTCCCTCATTTGTTTCAAAATTTCATGATTTCAGGGGCTGGAATAGCGTGTTTAGTTAATAATAATCATTAATAACAAATTATTAACTGTTTGGTAGTCCCTATTCCAAATTATTTGTTTCAATGACAGTGTTTTGAAATATATTCCAACAAGCATGCCGGGTATTTTGTTGTGGACGCGTTGATCCTCGCCCCCTCCCATCAACTCACGACTATTTTTTCCCTTTTACCCGATTCAGAGACGAGGCAGATGGACTCATTTCTTATAGGAGTGTTAGTGAAGGGGTTGTCGCAAGACTCGACTTCCCCGGGCTGTCCGGAAGGTCTATATCAGGAGTGAGAGAAGGAAGGACAGCCCTCGAGGGACAACAAGTAGCCGACCTCCAAGTGGTGTTCCTCGGGCAACATTGTTATTCTTTACAGGATGGCAGCGGCTGACTGGCTACTCTAAAATGCATGAATAATACCTTGCTCACGTCATAATAAGGAATCAACTCTGCCGAACCAAGTACAATCGTAACTCTATTAACGAAGTCGCTAAATCCCGAAAAACAGTTCCTTATTTGGAAACTTCGTTAAATACAGATTCATCTTTTTAATGCACTTTAGAAGTCACATAAAACAAATTGTAAATTCATTAATACTATACATTTTTTAAAAAAGTAACTATTCACACATTTTTTGCAAATTAATTAAAAAAAGTTTTTGTAAAATCGACCCATAAAAAAAGAAACAGAAAAAGAAGAAAAAATTGTACAGAACATATTATAATTTTAACTTTAAAGAACAATTTCATATTTAAATTAATGAATTTTAGATTTGACAAATTTTCTAATTTTAAGCCTACAAGTAATTTTAAATATACATTATTTTGTATCTAGTAATATTTTAAGCATGCTTGCGCCCTAAAAATTCAACTATCTTTTACCCGCGGCTCCGCTCGCGTTGATGTCTTTAAATAACTCTCAAAGTCGTAATCATTATCATTAGAAAGTAAATATTATAATGTGGTAATTTTTTATTGCTTGACTGGAACAACCAAAATTTAAAAATTGAGCTTAGTTTAAAAAAACCGAAAACGTAATTCTTATAAGAATTAACAATAAAAAATCAATAACTTAAATTCTTAAAAAAAAAAAATCCAATTTATCTATGTTCAATATATAGTTCCTCTTTAAAAGAGCTCAAAACAGAATATTATTCTAAGATGCTATTGTATACCATATTATATGTTCTTCTGTCAGTTGCAAATATGTGAAGATTTGGGCATTGGACATACCGATCAGGCTACATATAGTTGGCCATGGGAAAAACATTGCTTTTCCAAATGCACCCCTGCTACCTGAAATGTTAGCTTTGATAATAGCAACAGTAAAACTGGAAATTGAACTCATTTGAATTGAAACTGTAGGTCAGTGGGGATACTTGGAATTCGAGGTATGATAACACTATCCCTTTTCATGACATATGTTAAAATATTGGCACCAAGTATATCCTGCATAAGTTTTGTGATCTAAAGCCTCGTTCCTTTGCATAGTCGAGGAGCATCGAGATTTTGCATAACTGGTGCATTTAGTTTTAATTGAAGTTTTGTGAAGTTTATCTGAGGGAATCAAATGATTGTATTCATTGATAAATATTTCTTCATTTCCCCTCCTCTCCCGCACGTCGTTTAAATTTTCAATGTTGATTTTATGGACAATGTCATTGTTAGGCGTCAATATTGATCTTGTGCGCAACCACTGATCCCGATTTAAATTTTGTTACAAGCCAGGGTAAGTTTGAGCAATAAGATTTACATCATTTTCTTCTACATTACAAAATTCTCCGTAAGTAAAATATAACCTCCTGGATTTGCATCCAAACAACCATAACCGATTTTCAATTGCCTCTCTGCATAATGTTCCGAATCTAATTCCGAATTATGAAGATACACTCTCATATTCGTTTTCAGACTGAATTTTTCAACTTTTGCCCATAAGCTTTGTTCAGTGTACGTGTATGAGATTGTAAAGCGCCCTCTAGCGCTCATAGTGATTCAGTGTACTCTTAGACTCCAACGAGTGAGGAGTCTGAGTCGAGTAGTTCAGAGGGAATAAAAATCAGTCCACTGAAGGAGAACTGTTATTTCAAAGTGTGTGTGTCTCTCTATAACTGAGCTATGGATGACCCCACATTGCGTGGTCCAGTCTTCGCCCGAAGGCGACCTAAGCATATATAAAATAAGAGGTATGCGCTGTTGATTTTTGAACTTTCGTTGAGAAATTGAGACTATTTTATTGAGAATCAGTGTTATGAGAACTTTAATATTTAACAATGTTTAAAGGAGCTAAAAAAGATGATTTGAAGCCATTGCTTCTGAATTAGAGCTGTGTATGAGTAATAAATTAACTGTTATGGACTTGATGGATCTTATTAAAAATTGTGAGCGTTTCAAAAATGATCCTGATTCAGTGCATGAATTAGCAAATTTAATTTTTGATGAAAGGAAAATGGAAGAAAGTCAACAATTAGAGTTAGAAAAAATCAGAGAAAAGGCTAAGGTTGATTTAGAGATAGCGAAAATAGGAGCGAAAGATATAGACAATAATGTTGAAACTAATTGTAATAATGAATTTTCTTCCTTAGATTCTCTAATTAAAAGTATTCGCACGCTTACCGTGAAAATTCCCGCTAAACCTGACGGATGGGGTTTCTTTTTTTTATCATTAGAACGTGCATTTGCACTCAAAAGTGTTACTGATAAATATAAGCCTGAGAATTTGTTAAATTTATTAGGAGAAAAAGCTGCAAATATCATAACATATCTTAAAGATGAGGATTTTAATAATTAAGATAAAATAAAGTCCATAATACTTCAAGAATTTGAGCCAGCTCCTCAATCGTGTTCAGAGAATTTTAAGAAAGCAACACGGCAAAATTGTGAATCGCATGTACAGTTTGCGAGCAGATTATTAACAAGTTGGGAATACTATTTAAAATTGAGAGATGTTTCTAATTTCGAGTTATTAAAACAATTAATAGTTTCAGATAAAATATTTAGTACTTTAGATAAAGAAACCGCTGCATTTTTTTATTAGTGTTAGACAATCAGATAAATGGTTTGATCCTTTAACATTAGGAAAAGAAATTGATTTATTTTACTCGTCGCGAGGCAAACCATTGAGTGAGAGTATTAACTATTACCGCAAAAATCAGAATTCTAAAAATATGTCTAGAGTATTTCTCTCAGATGTTAAGGACAAAAAATGTGTTTTCTGTCAATCCGAAAGTGATTTTTTAAATAAATGTCCTCAATATAAACAATTATTGGTAAATAAAAGAATAGAAGTAGTTAAAAATAATTCCTTGTGTTTTAATTGTTTAAATTTGCATAGAGTCAAGTTTTGTAAATCTAAAGTTCTTTGTAGATGCTGCCTAAAAAGCATCATTTTTCTTTGTGTTTTTCTCAAAATCCTGGTACTGAAACAGCTAGGGAAAGGGTCATTCAACCTTCTTCAGAAGGGGCACAGAAACATTGCGAAAGAGAGGGAGAATTCTTGAATGGTCAACTGTCCCCGAGTGCGGTTGAGTTCGAACCCATACATTATAAGGGGAAGACTTCGAGAGAGGGTTCTTCTCCGGGTGTAAGAGATCTCTTTACTGCAACCAGTTACGTAAAATCTAAAACTGTTTTGCTTTCTACCGCGATCTGCTACATTAGAGATTCGTTCGGGGAAATGCAGGAAGCCAGAGCTTTATTAGATGGGGGTTCCACAAGTAATTTTATTTCTCAAAAATGTATGAGTAGACTCAATTTAAAAAGAGAAAAAATTAACATTTTAGTTTCTGGATTAAGCGATTCAGAGGTAATGATTAAATCACGCTTTAATGCAACGATTGCAAATAGAGGAAATACTTACGAGACTAATGCAGACTTTTTTGTACTGCCGCGAATTACGGATATGATTCCTTCTCAACCATTTAAAGTTTGTTTGGGTAATTTCAGTCGAGAGAAATTAGCTGATGAGAATTTTAATATTCCAGGTAATATTGATTTATTGTTGGGAGCAGAAATCTTTTACGAGATTCTTTTACCAGAAAAAACAAATCTGTTAAATACAAAATTAATTTTTCAAAATACAGTTTTTGGCTATATTGTGAGTGGGAGTATTCCAGTTTCTTGGGAGAATAAACCTTATTGTGGTTTAATTAAAGATAATTACGATTTAGAAAAGTCAATGAGGAGTTTTTGGGAAATCGAAAATGTTGAACCTGAGACAATGAAAAAATAAAGAAGCAATAATTTGTGAGGAGCATTTTCAAAAATTTTTACTAGGGTCAATACGGGGAGATATATAGTGTCTATGCCGTTTAAAAAGGATCCAAATTGTTTGGGTCAGTCTAAAGATATGGCGCATAAAAAATTAAATTCTTTATGGAATAGATTACAACGTGAGCCTAACTATTTAAAATTATACAGATATTTTTTAAGAGAGTAGAAAGAACTAGGCCATATGAAAGAGGTAGATGATAAAGAGGAGTGTGGTAAGTATTTCATACCCCATCTGGGTGTTTATCGCCCCGATAAAAACAAAAGTAAATTAAGGGTCGTTTTTAATGCATTTGAGTGCATCTACAAGCGGCTATTCTTTCAACTCTCTACAATACAACGGAGGAGTTGCTCAAGATGACCTTTTTGCAATAATGGTTCGCTTTAGAAAGCACATATTTGCATTCATTGCAGATGTGCAAAAAATGTTCCGAATGATTTGGATTAATCCAGATCAGCGTAAACTCACACGTATTCTGTGGAGAGAGAACATGGACGAGCCAATAAAAACGTTTGAGTTGTCAACTGTGACCTATGGAACAACGAGTGCACCATTTTTAGCGACGCGGACGCTAAGACAATTCGCTCTAGATGAAGCTGAGAATTTCCCATTAGTATCATCAGTTGTTATGAGTGACATGTACATTGATGATGTACTTACCGGTGCTGATACCTTGTTAGAGGCAAAGGATCTAAAAAATCAAATTATCAATATCTTCTCTAAAGAAGGTATGGGTTTGCATAAGTGGTGGGGAAAAAATATTGAATTGACTGAGGTTTCCGAAAATTATGATTTTTCAAATCCATCAGAGATAAAAGTCTTGGGTGTTTATTGGAACCCCAAAGATGATTGCTTCTCTTTTAAGGTGAAAATAGAACTGCACAAATTAAACACCAAACGGGATGTTCTGTCAATCATCTCCAGGATATATGACCCTCTAGGTCTTGTAGTGGTAAAGGCGAAAATCTTCTTGCAAAAACTATAGATGTTAAAAATTGATTGGACAGATTTGCTTCCAGAGACAACCGAGAAAAAATGGCGACAATTTGTCGAATCGCTTCAAACAATAAATAACATCAACATCGAAAGATGCATTGTGGTAGAGCAACCTGAAGTGATCGAGCTACATTGATTTTCCGATGCGTCCCAGTCGGCATTTGGAGCTGTCGTCTACTGCAAATCCGTGACATCTAATGGAAAAGTGCTTGTGAATCTGATTGCCAGTAAATCTCTCGAGTTGCACCCATCAAACAAACAGCGATTCTTCGACTTGAGCTTTGTGCAGCTCTGCTATTAGCAAAATTAGTTCATCGAATCAAGCATTCCTTAAAAATAAAGGTGAATAATACTTTCCTATGTAGTGACTCCACGATAGTTTTGTCGTGGATAAGGAGGGAGTCCTATCAACTAAAGACCTTTGTGGCTAACAGGATTGCTACAATCCAGGAGATGACTTCCAGTGAGGAATGGAGTTATGTGCCAACAGAGGACAATCCTGCCGACTTCGTTTCCAGAGGAATGGACCCAACAAAACTTAAAACCTGTTAGCTGTGGTGGAATGGTCCAACACTTCTGATGAGCAACCAACAAAGAGAGATTCCTGTTGCAGTGATCAAGGATCCAGGTGAACTTAAAAACTGTAGTGACTATACTAGCTTTTTTCTTGATACTGCCAATAACTCATTTGTAAATAATTAAAGAAAGCAAAGGAATTGGGCCTCTAGATTTAGGAGAGTTAAAAAAGGCTGAACAGGGCTTTTATTAAAATTAGTGCAAAAAGAAGAGTTTAAAATAGAGATGAATGGTATTAAAAATTCTGGCATGGTACCTTGCAACAGTCGAGTAAAAAACCTCAATCCATTTATTGATAGTGAAGGAATTTTGAGAGTTGGAGGTCGATTGAGTAATAGTGATGTAAATTATAACCAGAAATTCCTAATTCGTTTGCCTTCGAAATATAGTTTGACTTGTATAATAGTTGAATACTTTCATAAAAAGTTTTTACATAGTGGTCCACAATCCTTATTACATCAGGTCAGGCAAAAGTTTTGGATATTAAATATCCGTAGTATTTGTAGAAAAATTGTTCATAATTGTGTAATTTGTTGTAAGGCCAATCCTACTTGCGCTGATCAAATAATGGCTGATTTGCCAAGAGATAGAGTAATAAGAAATTATCCTTTCAATGTGTCAGGTGTGGACTTCTGTGGTCCTTTTTACATTGAGTATAAAGGACAGAGAAAAGGACATAATAAAATCTATGTATGTATATTTTTATGTTTTGTTTCCAAAGCTGTACATTTAGATATTGTAACTGATTTAACCTCTAATGCATTTATTGCTACTCTTAAGCGTTTTGTATTTAGAAGAGGAAAATGTGCTAAGTTATATTCTGATAATGCAACCAATTTTGTTGGTGCAAATATAGAACTTTAAAAAAATGTTTAATTTGGTCTGTAAACCTGATGAGGCACTTGCAAATTATATGTCCTCTGAAGGAATAGATTGGAAATTCCTTCCCCCTAGAGAACCGAATTTCGGAGGCCTCTGGGAATCTTTTAAGTTCTATCTAAAAAGAGTAATAGGTAACTTAAGATTAACATATGAAGAGTTTCTGACCGTGATTATCCAAATAGAGGTGATGTTAAATTCTCGCCCTCTTGTCCCATTATCTTCTGATGTAGATGATTGAAATGTATTGACTCCTTCTAATTTTTTGATAGGTAGGTCAATTACATCAATTGTTGAGCCTGATTTAACTAATTTAAATGAAAATAGGTTGGATAATTGGCAGAAAATTACAAAATTAATTCAATTAATTTGGAAAAAATGGAGTGTAGACTACCTTAATAGTTTGCAGCAGAGAAATAAATGACAATTCGAAAAAAAGAATGCTAAAATTGGAGACATGGTTATAGCAAAAGAGGATAATTTACCCTCATGTCAATGGTTATTAGGTAGAATCAATAATATTTATCCAGGAAAGGATTCTAGAATAAGAGTAGTGGAAGTCAAAACCACTAGAGGTATATTTAAGAGACCCATTTCGAAACTGTGCATTCTACCAATTGACACTTAAGTAAAATAAACCTTCCAAATAGTAATGTTAATAAAGAACAGTATTTTTTTTAAAATTCTACTGTTTATGTCTGTTATGTGTGATTTATCAATTGCTTATATATTGTTTTCATTTGTATATTGTTTGCTTGTATTTTAATATTGTTTCAATGAGAGAGTTATTATGATTATGTTCTGTGTAAGTCTTGCATGTTTTGAAAACATTGCAAGGCCGGGCGGCATGTTCAGTGTACGTGTATGAGATTGTAAAGTGCCCTTTAGTGCTCATAGTGATTCAGTGTACTCTTAGACTCCAACGAGTGAGGAGTCTGAGTCGAGTAGTTCCGAGAGAATAAAAATCAGTCCACTGAAGGAGAGCTGTTATTTCAACGTGTGTGTGTCTCTCTATAACTGAGCTATCGACGACCCTACAATCTTGATGATTTAATAGAGACTGATTTCACCTGCCGGTGTACCCCCTTTGGATTACAGGGAGAGTTTTTGCAAATTCACCAGCCTACCGTTCCTCCAAAAAATCAGTACTATCTCGTAAATCCTGAAGAGTCCGATTTAACGCTTCTATAGCTTTCTTGTGAGGCATCGTATTTTCATCACACACTAAAAGCTTACATTGTGGAAGCATCCTGCCTTGAGAGATATTTTTTCTGAAATTTCAGATGAGTGAATCTTCAAAGGCAAGATTAAGGGATAATTTTAAAGCAGAATGTGCAGTACGACCGTTGGTCTGTAAAGTCGCGGCTATACCAGAAGTGTTCAGATGCCCTCTGGCAGTTACAAAGAGAATTCTTAACACCAGCAGTTATGTAGCAATACGTTATGTGTGCATGTTACAAAATTAACAACTGAGAATATAATTAAAAAGAGAAAAATGGAAAACACGATTTAATTGATATATTAAACAAAAAACTGTAATGTAAATTTCGAAAGTAACTTTTTTCTTATCAATTATTTCTTTAAAATAAACAATAATATACGGCCAATGAAATAAAATGGTTTGAACTTTTTTAAGAGTTACTAATAGAAAAAAGGAATATTTCAAAAATGTGTTTCAAGATATTTATTTATGAGATTTTGTGGGATTACAAAATTGTAATGAATGTATTTTGTTTTGATCTGTCTCGATTTGAATATTCCTTGCTCCATATTATTTCTATTTAATTCAATACTCTAAATTATTTCCACTTATAGTTTGAAATTCTAAGAACAAATAATATTTTTTATTGAAATAATTGTTATTTTAGGAAAATGTTTTCAGTTATTTCAGAGTTTTCACTGTTAATGCGTCTATGATCAACCTAACTCTTCTTTAGTTAAAAATATTGCCATTTGTTGTTGATACAGATTTCTGAAATAGACATTTAATGCAACCTTAAAAAAATAAATCATCATTCGACTTCAAATTTTTGTTTTTTGCAAAACTTTCGGAAGCTTTCTCGTTTAAAGATAAGGACGAAAATGAAATTGATCTCGTTTTTATTATGTTGTTACTTCTCAAGTTTCTTGCAAGCCAATGAAATAAATAGAATATCTCAAGTAGAGGAGAAACGTGACCAAGTAGAAAGATGATATAATCTTTTGAAATGGTTATGAAAAATAACTTACATTTATTTTCAAATTTTGACCGGTTTTGTTTTCATGAGTAGGTTTCTTGTTGCTAGTTTAAAACAACTTTTCTCGAGCTACAGTCCCACAAAATGCTCGATCAGTGCTGATACTTAGACTTTTTTGAGTGAGAGTTATATAAACGTCGCACTATGTAGCTGCACGAGGGCTAGTGGCGACAGACCTAGTGATTTTTAACCAACGTCAAGTGACGAGGATGACACTTCCTAACTTCACACTAACCCAATTGTAGGACGTTTGAGCCTAGGCAGATTTAAATTGCATTAGCCCCTCTACACGGAGGGTTTTAAGCAGTTCTAGGCTCGAACTCATGACTCGCCAGCTACGAGTCCGTAACCTTGGCTACGAGGCTACCACGACCTGGAAGTTTTTGAAATGCGTGTATAAGTGAAAATGTGCTTGCATTGAGAAAGTCTAAATTTATTACAAATATAGAAAACTGTTTCGCCTTTAAATCTTTGAGCACAGACAATAGGATACTATTTATTTTCTATTATAACATTCATGAGTATTAGATAATTTGGGCAGCATCTTAACGGCTTTGCCTCTAAGGAACAGCAACGTCAAACAACGAGAGGAGTCAAGTAAGTGCGTGAGTTAATGTTAAAGTCACCCTATGCAGCTACTCGAGAGCTTTTGGTGACGGACCTCGCAATTTTGAACCATGGTCGAGAGACTGAGATGGCACCTCCCACTCTTAACTTCCACACCGCACCAAACGAGAAGAGAAGAGTCAAACCAACCACGATTTTAATCTGTTTTGTTTCTAATTAGTAAAAAATGTATTGTATCACCGAATTTAAATTTTAATAGCCTTGAAAATGCATTTATTTGCATATTTGGTTTTTATAGGAATTTCTGTGAAAAACTTCAAGATGATTAAATTAATCTTATGCCGTTTTTCTTTTCTTTCTTTTTCTATTTTTTTTTTTTTTTTTTGGTAAAAAATTACGTGTAGCGTTGTATAAAATTTCAGATTTACATTCATATATATTAATTGAGAGAATGGAGTGTGGTTTCATTACCTGATCAACACATTAAACGTACGAGATCTTAATCACTAATGATCTTCGGGAATATACTATTTTAGACTCAAGAGCAAAAAAATATACAAACAATTTATATACACTATAAGAAATTTAATATTGAGTAAAATGAATAACAGTTATTATTATCAGAAATAAAATTAAAATAACCAGGGTCTTGGTACTTCAATATAATTCGTTTTTGCAGCTTCTGAATATATATAGTCAGTGTCTTTCAGGTAGCAGTCTGATGTGACGGGTTAAAAAAATCGATTTTTTTATTTTATATTTTTCGTGAGGAAAAACATCTTAAAAATATATCCAATTATTGTCAGACTGAAATTTTTCATATTTTGAAAGCTATAGCCAAAAGAAGAGAGCGTGCCGTATTGTGTATGAAAGTATGTAAGTTGACGCTGCTCTGACCGTTCCTTGCTTTATTGTTCTTCCATCCCTATTATTCTAGGATACGCAGGTATGCGTATTATAGCAAACCTTTTCGATCGATAAAGACAAAATATAAGAATTTTGTGCAGTATACAAAACCCTCAGCACTTTTATTGCCCAGATTCTTGGGGCAAGTAACAACAACTGAAAGTGGAAAATCAAGAGAGCACTTATGAATACCCAGTAACATTTGACGAGCAATTTATAAATCTTATAAGACCAGTGTACACGAGACTTGAACATCTGAAGATTTGTTGAAAATATATTTGGGGGGGAAACACCAAAAAAATTACAAAAGTTTCAATCACTGTGTATGGAATTTCGCTCCAAAGTATACTTTTACTGGGAAAAATGTTTTGGAAATTGCAACCTATACGGGGCTGCCTGCATTTTTACTGCGGGTTTTCTACCTGTAATCAAAGTTGGGTTTCACAATAGGTCAAACAACCAGGGACTAGCTGACACTGTTGACAATGCATGAATTTTGAGGACAGAGAAAATTACAGAGGCCAACTGCAAATAAGCCAGAACCTTACGCAGGATTCTCAAAGCCGCTGAAAATGATAACTTTGAAGAAACGGAGGGATTTCTCTATGCACCAGGCATAACTGATTAATGTAAGTATTGTCAAAATTTTAAACGCGTTTTTCTCGAAACAAAGTTTTTGAAATTATGGGTCGCTACGTGGTCGCTATATTGAGTTCATCGACACATAGAAAAAAATTCGTTATGTACTTTGAAGGGTTTCTCAAAAATGAACTAACTACAAGTGCTGAGAATTTAAAAAAAAACGATATACAGAAATTTATTCAAGTTGAAAGAAGAGAAAAAAAAGATGCAATAAATTTTAACCAACAAAATAATATCCTTTTTTTAAGACATCTAACCACAATAGTATTTTCTACAAACACGCTTTTGGAAACAGTTTAGATATTTCCACTTCACATTTTTGAAGTAATTTTACTCATGTTCTGTACTGATTAAAGATACAATTAGTATTTATAGTGTCCCATTAGCAAATAGAAAGAGTAATTTAAGGGACTCTTATCTAACAGTTACTTAAAATAATTATATATTTCTTAAGATGCTTTAAAAGTTTTAATAAAGATTTAACATTTCAAATACTTATAGATAAGGAATAAAAATATTTCCAATGATTTAAATTTCAATAATCATTATTATTGAAGCATAAGGATTTTATCTGAAATACTACATAATATGAACAAAAAATCAAAAACCATTTGTACCTTTACACGCAACCATTTTGGCATTTAGAACTATAATAACATGTATCATAGATTTTCAAAAGTCCCATTTTTATAAGAGAGAATATTCAATAAAATTCGGGAAATCAAAAAAATTATTTCAAATCCGTAGTTGTTCAAGTATAACCATTCGTTCTAACGGTCATCCCGCTTTTATGTTTCCCGTTAACAAAATATTTAAATAGAGATTCACATGTACGTGAAATCAAAAGAATATAATAGAAATTTAAAGATATGAATTCTTAAAGATAACAAGCATGCCATTTTTTTCTCTTTTCACTTCAGTTTTCATTTTATGAACGAATAATGTAAAAATAAGTTTTCTGACAAGTATTTCTATTCAGTTTATATTTTTTTCTTTCTCCTGTTATTTGACATTCAGCGATTATTTTATCTTGTTTCTGTATATATATATATATATATATAAATGAATCGCACAAAAGAATTTTTCTTCGATGATCCAAAGAACTCCTATTGTTGATGTAAGAGCTTAAATTCTTTTTAAAATCATGTATTATCTGTATTGTATGCCTTTTAAGTTGTGCATCAGA
Source organism: Trichonephila clavata (assembly GCA_019973975.1). Classification (NCBI taxonomy): domain Eukaryota; kingdom Metazoa; phylum Arthropoda; class Arachnida; order Araneae; family Nephilidae; genus Trichonephila; species Trichonephila clavata. The sequence continues at coordinate 15,222 of BMAO01035844.1, read as the reverse complement.
CCTTTTTCTTTCCTATTTCTTGATAAAAATAACTTTTACAAAAAGAGAAGTCAATTTATTCAACTCTAACAGTCACTTATTTTCTACTTGGATTTTTTTCCTAAAATACTTAATACGTTCCAAAAGGAGACGATTTTGTTTCTTTCATTCTGCATAGACTAAAACTAACTGAAATGATGACTTTAGAATTCAAAAAAATAGTTTATAATTTTTTATTCTATTCCATGTTCCAATCTCATGTAAACAATGTTTTTTTTTTTATCATTGCCAAGTAAGATATTCTGTAACATATTTTACGAGCCTATGATCTCCTTTTAATAATTTTAAGTTTCACAGTTTTATATTTTCGTGAAAACAGGAAAAATATTACATCTCGTGTGCCTATAAATCAGTTTCAGAATCTGTATGTTTCAGTCCAATGTTATGATACTAAATATTGTGTGTGTGTGTGTGTTTAATAGTTATTCATATATAAAAAATACATTCAACAGAAACATATGAACCGAGAAATTAATCAAGAATTTCTGAAATAAGAATATCAGCAGATCTGATGATTTCTTATTAAGAAAAAATGACATACACACACACGAGAAAAGATGGTAAAGAAGCATATTCAAGTTCTGTATTACAATTCATAACAACGTATCCTGAAAAAACTTACAGTACAAAATTTCAAGTCAAGTAATATCACGTGATGTTATTATCAAGTATAAGTGAGCCAAAATATATGTTGGTAACTTACAACAATACTTCATAAGGGCATAAATCAACTATCAAAATACCCTTCACAATCAAGTACATTATTTTGATTTGTGTTGTTTAGAAAGGCTAATTTTAAGGACAAAGAGAGCTTGGTTTATTTATTTTTTTGCGACAGAAAAATTTTCCGTCTAATACGAGCTTTAGTGGCACCAGGACTCCAACAAAAGGCTTGACTGAAACATTGCCGACCTTGGGTTCACTATGATGACTGTTCCGTACCCCGGAAACTAAGTGAGTGAGTGAATATTAACCTTACACTATCCAGCTACGCGAAAGCTTTTGGCGACGGACCTCATATTTTTGAGCCAAGGTCAAGTGACGAAGATAACATCTTAGATAACATCACCCTCCCCTCCCTTAACTTCCCCACCAATGGGCGAACGTTTGAGCATCGACAGATTTTTCGCACATCACACCCTCCCCTACACTACGAGTCTTCAGCGGTACTGGTCTCAAACTCATGACACTCCGATCACCAGTTCGTTACTTTTCCGACTACATTACTGCGACCACATCTGGATTATTAAGAATTTGGCTCCTTTAAGACATCCTACTCAACGTTATTGAAGCTTTTCATTGTCATTCACAGGAAAGGGAGTTCATTTACTCTCTCTCTACTTTTCTGTACTATTATTTAATAAATATTAATATTACAATTAAAGGAAAAAAGACAAGTGTTCATTATTTTTTTCCTTAAAATATACTGACGGAATGTGACGAAAAATTAAGATAGCAGAGAGGCTGATTAATCCTACGATGTTTCAAAGAAGCTACAGCAGAATGGTGGTAAAGCCTGATGTTTCAAGAATGATGGGCAGGTCTTTAAGGTTATAAATTTAATACGCGACTCCCTTCACAAAGATATGTTAAATCTGTCTGGAATCAGTTCTCCCTGGCTTTGTATGTTTGGAGAAAGGATGCAAACTCAGGCATCGTCCATGTCACTTGACCGAAGTTCAGAATTACGAGGCTCGTCACCAATAGCACTCGTGTTGCTATAGTGCAACACTCACTTATCCTTCTCATATATATTTACGGAAACATAAAGAATTTATAAAGATAAATTTTATAAAATTATCTTGGGCAATGGATAAATCTGTTTTAATATTTTAGAAAACAGAACCAACTAATCGTACGACGCACCCCATATACATACATAACTTAACATAAAACAAAAAGTTGCTACCACCCATCTGGTGTAGTGGTTACTGAGGCTGACTGATGTGCTATTAGGCATGGGTTCAAATCCTGGAGAAGGCATGGATATTTGTGAATGATCAGTGCATTCGCAGCATGATGGTTTATTATAAACCCGGCAAGCCATAAGTTCTCTTGTGAGGTTGGTGGAAGGGGAAGAGAAGTGGGAACCCCTTGACAACATCCAGGGTGTTCTCCCTCAAAATTCGGGTGGAACCGAGTCAAATCGTACTGTCACCTTTTGGATGCTCAAAACTGCAGATAACGACAGACGTACATCTAGTCCTTTGGCGCGATGTATTTCATGGGCCTCGATCTGATGCTGTCAGACATGTAGCATTAGAAATAACAACACACAAAAAAAACTTGTTTTACCTCTCTCTGAAATTCCGTCTTCAACACTAGTTCAAATAAAGAAATGTTTTTGTACGATTTATTGGCAATATGAACCAGGATAAAGGAATGTTTCTTTTCATATCAAAAAATAAATATTTAAAGAAATTCATTCCTAGTTGCATCTAGTAATATCTATAAAGGAATTTAAAAAGAAAGCAATAAAATATTTCCACGGCTTTCTTTTCAGCCATAAAACACTTTTCTAAATCTTCAGTCACTCCCTTCATTCATCGTATTTATGATAGGAAATAACAGATCTTGTATCGGACATCGTAAATCGACAGTATAACCTGCTTTGGAATTGGGAAATTTGTTTCCTAAATCATAAATTTTTCAGTCCCACAGCGATAAAAACATCTCAGAATTTTCCTCTACAAGAAGGTTAATCCTCTTTAAGGATCTAGATTGATTTGTTCTAGCTGCCCAGTTTTCTGAACGATTCTGCGTATGACTTTTGTAAAGTTCTAAGAAAATCAATAAAGATACACTTTTGTCTTAGTTGAGCCCCTAAAAAACTCAAGCGACTATGGGGATATTTTTACTTTCAGCCCCGTTTGTTAAAAGTAAAAAGCAACAAACGATTAATGCCTTAAAAGTTGTAAATTAAATGAATATGCATGTATTTGATAAAGTATCATTTAAAAAACGTTTAAATTATGGCGTATATTTATAAAATAAAGTTTTATAACACATGAGCGCATATGTATTGGAGTTCTTAGCAGTAAAACATCAAAACCAAAGAAATAGACTTTGCTAAATAGATGTTTTGATCACTGTTAAGTTATTCAATACAATTTACAGAACTCCTCTTTTATTGTTTTGCAGATTTTCTTAATTTCAATTAAGACCGCAATTCTATAGGGTACCATTTGGTTTCTCTGATAAATGTGTTTGATACGTATTCTGGTTTATATGATAAAGGCGAACTTTTGAAACAAATGTTTCTTAGCTTCTTTGCTGCAATTTAGGCAGCACTGGAAGAAGAAAAACATGGCAGGGTTAAAGGAGTCATCTGCTGAAGAGAAAGAGCAAATGATGACTCGGTGAAGTTTGGTACTCATTTATGGACCCACTGAAGGGATGAATGGATGGGTCGAATTTGTCCAGCCGGGGGTTCAAACCTACGGACTAGAAGCGTGATACGCTACCATTCGGGCACAGGGAATCATATAAAACACCATTTGTGTATTATTACTTTTAAATATTAGATTTCTAGGATTGGCAGAGAAGCATTATTGGGATTCACCTCATAAGAACGTTAGTGCCGACAAAAGCTGAAATTCTGGTTGTGGCAAGGGAAACTGAGCTTAATAATCACCGGGTATCCGAAGAATGATGGAAATCACATTATTTTATAATAAAATGAAAAAAAAAGAGAAAAGAAATCGGTAAAAAAAATGGAAGGATTATTCTCCAAAAGTATTTTCCACGGCCGAACAAATAACCAAATAGAAAACCCCATGTCAAGCGAATCAGTTCTATCGTAAATTTAGGTATTAGAATTTTATCATCACGCGTGTTGAAAAGCGCGCAATACTTTAATTAGTGACACACATGGAGTGATTCAGACAGCTCAAATAAATGGAACGTGAAGGCCAATAACGATGTAATTTGGTCAGATAAAACTTTTTTTTTGTCTTTAAGGCGATATAGTACCATCTTCACAATTTTTTTTATTTTTAATATTTGATATTTGGTTTTAATTGTATTTTATAAAGGTTAATATTTAATAATAATTCCATACAAACAATTTTTAATTTGTTGCAAAATGTTTGTAAAATTTAAGTTTATTTAGCTTTTTTAAGCATTTTTTAAATCCCTAAGGCTTTTCTAAATATGTCCCTTTTCTTTGAAAATTTTTTTCCAAGTACCTTATAGTATACTACATAAAACAGTGCATGGGTTTTTTTTCTAATGCTGCTCTTTAATTTTTTACTAATTTTTTTACAGTTAAACTTCTAAAAATTCCTAAAAAAACATTAATTTTGATTTTGAAATTTTTTAGAAAAAGTACTAAATTTGTTAGAGCTAATTCCATGCACAGTTTTACAAAACATACATTTCAAAATATGTATAAAAAATTTCAAACCCATACTTCAATTATCAAAAAAGCCTTAGGGTTTTGAATAATAGTATGTGTACAAAAATTAAACATGGAGAAATATCAGTTTGAAGTTTTCATTCCATGAATGGCATGATATAATATTCATAGAATAGTCTGAAACTTTTATTAAATGTTAATTAGCTTACTTAAAACTACTTACCATAAAAAACTGCACAAATGTAGAACAATTAAACAGTATACTGCCATAATGAATACATAGAAAAAAACGAATGAAAGATTAATATTTCATAAAACTTTATCTGAATAATTATAAAAAAAATAATAAATACACACACTTCAGAGCTAACTCCATGCTCAAAGCTAGTGCCTTTATTTTTTTATTTCCATGATTTTAAAATCCTTCGCATGTTAAAGATTGTACACGAATAAAAGCAAAATCAAATAGCAAGCAGTCCAAATCTATTGGGCAGCGGTCCAAATCTATTTGAAGATACCCTGGTATTCCATTCATTCAATAGTGCAGATAATCTATACTAGTGGCTATCCCTTATTTTACTAGAATACTGCTCCAGTTCGTGCAGAAAAGTACCTCATAACTTGGCGCAATGAATATGAAGACGTAGGGAAATAACTGCTTTAATGCCTTCATTTAGCAAAAATTAACGTTTTTGGACGTTACAAGCGATAGGCAGGATATCCTCTACTTATAGAATTCGAGATGTTATTACGAAATGAACGTTATGAAATGCGCTTAACTTATGCGGGATATATATGGTAATATATTTGAGGTTAAATTTAGGAAGTCCGTAATGCGCCTGCAAGATCCCAACATCTAAATAAAACATAATCCATAATCGGAGTATTTCCATTGCTTTTTCTCTACCGACTGTGTAGTGGCCGCCGTAGCCTAGTGGAAAAGGTAACGGACTCGTGGCCAGCGTGTCAGTTGTTCGATTCTAGTACAGTTGAAGACCCACCGTGCACATTAAATACGTAGAGGCTCAAAAGTCCTCCCGTTAGTGTGGCGTGGGAATTAGGAGAAAGAAGGGATGGTGCCAGCTCAGGTGTCGTCCTCGCTACTTAACCATGGAACAAAATGACGAGGTTCACTACTAAAAGCCCTCGACTAGCTGAATAGTACAACGTTAAGATTCCCTCACTACTGACTGTAAGTATTTTCGCAAAGCAAAATTTCATAAAATGTAATATGAAGATCATTCTTGTTTCAGGGGAAATTTTGTAACTTTTCTTATTTTACTCATCAGTATGATAAATAATTTTTTGTGTGTGTGTTAAGAGAAAAAAAAGAATTCTGTTAAAATAATCATAGAATTTCCTTTCAGAAAAGGATCTTAAGTTTAGTTGTGTGCTAAAAACGAAACTTTTTTTTATCAAATCATGAAAATATTGTAATTTTTAAGTTTTAACTTTTTGAGAATATTTTTGGTATTGGTACGTACACGCTGAATTATCCTCTAAATTTTTAATAAATTAAAAGTAAAAAAAACTTTTTTAAGAACTAGCTTTTATTTAAACGCTGTAAAAAGAATGAAATAAACTTTTCCTTTAAAACTTTTTTTACTATCAACTTATAACGTCATTACACAATTTATATGATATAAAAGCTTGTCGCAATATTTAAGTACTCGTATTTACAAGTTTGAATTTTTAAATTAAAATCATTGAGTCAAGTTACTTATTTTACTTGTTTATCTACACAGGTAAATCTCGCGACAAGCTTTTATATCATACTAGCTGAAATGCCCGTTCTTCGCACGGGTTAAGTTTTAAAAACAAAAATTCTCCTGTCATAGCAATTATAATATTTTTTAAGGGAGGGTAAAAACCCTGTATGAAGTAGAAAACCAAAAATTAAAAACATTTTTCTTTCAAATAAATGTTCACATTAGAAATAATTTTAAACAAATTGCAATTTGGCTTAAAAGTAAATAATTATTTAAGAAAACCAAATATTTCAATGTAAGAGAGAAAATTAGCAAGCTAAAGAGTAAATAGATATGAATGAATGCAAATATAAATAAAAATTATTACAGAAAAGTGATAGCAGTAGTGAGTTTCTGCTATGGGAACTATGGGTGAAATAACCTGCAATAGATGAGCCGAAAGAAAAAATGAATGATGATAAACTGATTCTCTCAATGCTACCATCAATAAAAAATATTATAAAACATTCAACTGAAAAAAAATTAAATTAGCATTGCACCCATACCTCATATAATACTATCTAACATCTCAGTAATACATCTAATATAGAGTATTAGTTCAGAACTGAAATAGGAATTATAATATTTTAATTTAAATTAAAAGGTTATTAAAACAGAAAAAGTAAGCCCTAAATTTGAAAAAATTGCCATAAACAGTTCTGACCAACAACAAAAAAGCACATAACTAAAAATCTTAAATATTTAAAATTGAAAAAGAAGTAAAAAAATATAAAAGTAACCTTATATATAGTATATTGAAATTATAATATTAATTCAAATCAAAAAGCTACTTTAAATAGTTAAATTAAGATTTGATTTTGATGAAACTATCATAAGCAGCTCAGAACAAAAAAAAAGCATGTCAAAAAATACTATACGTAAATAGAAATTCTAACTTAAAATCACAATATTGACAATCTGTTAATCTCAGTTTACATTGTGTCATTTTCTAAAGTTACATTTTTCTACTTTTTTGTTACAATGGAAAAACATGGAATCTGCCAATAAAGGAAAAGGGTACTTTAATAACCTTTTCAATGGAAGAAAATGTAGGTTCTTAGATTTTATTGCACCAATGCCAATGTTCAAAATAACTCGCCAAGTTGGCAACACTGATTTCACATGTGTCGTACCCGTTCTTCGCGCGGGTTAAATTTTTAAAAAAATCCAGCTTTTTTTTGCAAACATGATATATTTTAAAGAGGACTGAGCCATTACAGGGCAGTGTATCTAAAAGTTAGAAGTTTTTTTTTTATGAGTGTTCATATTGAAATTTTGCTTAACAGTTAAGAATGATTTCATATGAAGTATGTAATGTAAGAGAGAAAATTAACATGCTAAAAGGTAAATAGGAATGAAAATATAAATACAAATTAAAACGGAAAAGTTATAATAGCAGTATATTTCTGCTATGGGAACTATGAGTAAAATAACATGAAATATATAAATCAGAAGAAAAAATTAATTACGATAAACCATTTTACTAAAATACTATGATAAATAAAATGTTAGGAAGCCTTCAACTGGAAAAAAATTAAATTAGTACAAACTAAAATTTTAAAAAATATCTAAAATAGGCCTATATTATACTAAACTATTAAGTTAAATTCACTGTCGCATTAAATTACATGAGGAATGGATGTAATACTATCCAACATCTATATTAGATTTAATATAAAATTTAGATGTATTACAATAGAGAAAAAATTAAATTAGCAAGAACTAAAATAAAAAACCAATCTAAAACAAATTAAAAAGTGGTACATAAAAAAAAACAATTATGAACCTAATGAGAGAAATACTAAACCTTGATGATAAAAAATAAATTTTTAAACGATATTTTTTTGCAATATTTTCCATTAAAAATATTTGTTATTCAGTCGCAAAGAACAAACAAATGAGAAAATACAATGATAAATAATTAGCGATGATTGAAACATATCATATATGGACAGAATATGTATAAATTATATGATCTTCATAAAAATAAATAAGGAACATATCAGAAGCAAAATTAAACCTTTCTGTCATGAGAAGTAAAATTGCATCAACATTTATTTTTAAAGAAATCCAAAGAGAAATATGAGAAAATCGTATCAAGGTGCATTTTTTTCCACAAACATTTTTGGATCACAAATGGTATAAATAAGTTTATATACTTGAAGATTGTCAGAAGCAAAATTAAGCTATGATATGACATGTGGCAAAAAATCTGATCAACATTTATCAGCATCTGAAGCGTTTTCCTGTAATGATGAAAATATGGTATTTGCTGATGAAGGAAAAAAAGCAATATTCTTTTTTTTCAATTAAAAAAAAGTCATAGAAATGTATATATATGTAACAAATATATACAATGCATATGTATAAAATCTATATGAAGAACCAATTGTCAGAAGGAAAATTAAACCATAATGCAACACAACAAAAAATTGCATTAACTCAGAATTTTGAAGTGCAAAAGAAAATTACTTTGTTATGCATTCAATCACATCAATAGTTTCCATGATCTTCTTGATGAATAAAGTTAACCTTCTTTCCATGAGATCAAAAAATGAGTACTTATCGGTTATAAAAACTATGAGGAGAAAAAATAAAATAAGCAGCATGTAGAACATATGCCAAAATCTATTTAATAACATGTTGGAAAATATGTCAGAAAATCTCATATGTAAATAAAAATTCATATTAGCCTTCATGTTCTTACGTATTAGCATCACTACAACCAAACTGGCACTAAGCAAATCCCAACAAAATGTGACTGATTTTTTTATGTATAAAAACATGTAAGAATCTTTGTTGTTTTAATATCAAGAAGTGATTAGGATTGCACCAAATTGGCTGTGATGATGCTTATATGTAAGTATCATAAATTCTAACTTAAATCATGATATCGGCAATCTGATAATCCCAATTATTTTGAATGGAGTGTCATTTTCTATGGTACTTACATATTATCGCAACCTATTGGCGGCATTACATGAAATGAAGCATATGGTTGCCAATTTGGCGAGTTATTAATTAAGTTGGCATTTTTTGGAAAAATACGTAAGCTCCAAAAAATGTTATTGCTTTTTACCTTTATCGGCAAATTCCATGCTTCATCAATGTAGCAAAATAGTACCAGAATATAGCTTATAACAAAAAGAAAAGGTACTGACGTATTATTGCAACAATTGCCAACTTGCATATGTGAGACACTAAAATAGAAAATATAGCATAATTTAAATCAAAAGGATATAGAAAACAAAAGAAAAACCTTAATTTTGCCAGAAAACCTTAAAATATAAAAAATTTAAACATGAATAAAATAAACGTAAATATATATGAAGTAACCTAGTAAACATCAATTCAAACCGAAAAGCAACCTTAAATAGATAAGCAAAGGTCTGATTTAGATGAAACTACCATAAACACCACAGATAAAAAGGAACATGTCAGAAAATCTTACACGTAAATAAAAATTTGTATTCTTGTGTATTAACATCCCCGCAGTCAAAATTTGGACCACGCAAATCGTGCTATTTCCCACGAAAATCTTATAATGATTTCTTTTTCGAAAAAAAAAAAAATTGTTGTTTTGATATCCAGGAGTGATTTGCATGTCACCAATTTCGCTGTGATGAAAATCAGGATAGTGACAATCCCAATTAGTTTGAAGTGAGTGCCTTTTTCTTTTTGTTATAGGCTACATTTTTGTATTATTTTACTACATGGAATTACGAGGAAGGCAACCTTTTTCAGACTGAATTGTAATGCTATTAGGATGGAAATAGGCAAGATGTACCGCTAAAGTGTACTAATATTCAGATGATGATTTAGTTTATAGCTTTTCTTACTTTAGGGCCGACTACCTTCTGTTGTCATGATATGAACATGAAATGAATTGTAGCCCAAGCACAACCGTGATTGATAATACCACCAACATTCAGGTTAGCAAGAATAAGGAAAAGCAAACGTGTAAACCCAAGGTCCTTGCAACTATTTTGTACCAAAATATGAACAAATGGTTTTCCATTATTGCCTCTAAGAAAAACATAAAATTCTAAGAATAACAACATGGAGAAGCAAAATTTTTTAGTTACAGCAAAAAGGTTTGTAGAGTGGAATCAAGCTTTTTTATGCTGATAGTTCAACTAAGATTAATCAGGAGCATAAAATGAAATAGAACACTTTATGGAAAGTAAATATCTTTAAAAGTGGTTCACAACAATAAAAATAGTAGCATTAGGCCTTGCAAGAGGGGTAGTCGTTCCATTAAGCAAACATGAATTATTACAAACCACAAAAGTTTATAAGGAATAATTATAAACAAACATCATGCACAGTTTCGCAAATTTAATACGGTGGATAAACTTAAGTATCACCCACTAACGTTGGCGGTTACAATCTATCTGAAGTTCATATCATGACACAGGTTTTCTGCGCTAAAGTTAAGCTTAGAACTAAATGAAATCGCCTGAATTATCATCACACTTAAACGGTACAAATTGCCCCATTCCATCCGTATGGAATGACCATTTAGTCTGAAAAAGTAGTAAAAAAACCATTTTTTTAAAGTAGCGAAAAAGATATAAGACGTTGTGAATCAAATACAAAAATCTACTGTTATCAAATTAGTGTTGCCAATCGGAAAAATGAAATTTAAAAGAAACATTTTTTGACAACGATTTTTCCAAAAACAAATGTAATTCCTCCCCAAAGATTTAAAAAACGAATAAATACAACCATGAATAAATATATTTACAATAAAATGTGCTTAAATCCCCTCCAAAACTGCTCAAAACATTAATTTTCGCAAAGTTATGACTTGGCATGGCTGATGACGTCATATCTCCATTTAACTGAAAAATCGCATAAAAATTGAATTTTAAAAAAAATCTAAAAAAAATTTCGAAAAAAACTCTTCGAGGTGAATAGCATAAAAACCTATAAATTCTACATGCCAAGTTTCATACTCCTGGGATGCTTAATTTGGTCGGAATAGATGAAACACACACACACAAACTCTTTGTTTTATATATTAGTATAGATAAATTGTGTAATGACGTTATAAGTTGATAGTAAAAAAAGTTTATTTTATTCTTTTTAGAGCGTTTAAATAAAAGCTTGCTCTTAAAAAAGTGTTTTGACTTTTAATTTATTTTTTTACTTTTTAGTTATCGCTGGACAGGTTTCTCAGCCTGTTCAACTCATTCAACGCTGGTTCACCATCCCTGATTTAGCTGAATCAATTCTCGCAAAAAGGGTATTAGACAAAAAACACATTTTTTTAAATCCGTAATTTTGTCAATTTTCGTGCAGATCTTGGGTAATATTGTTCTACACAGGAAAAAAAGGTTCTGTGAAATTTTCTTAATAAATGAAGAAGTTATTAAATATTTAATTAAAATTTTGACTATTTTTTGAAAAATCTTAAAGAATATATTATTTATTTGAAATATTTTGAATATAAGGGATATATTTCTCTAACATATTAGAAGAAAAATCTAGTTATTTATTAAAAACTTCAAAAAGCATTTAAATATTTGTATTAATCAATAAAATGCTTAAAATTCAAAACGTATGTTATAATCAAAAAAGAAAGTTGTATCAACTAATGATAATATTTTGCTGGACATTGGATATCTTTCTACGTAAAAATCTATTTTTTTAATTGCTCAGGTCATTTTTAGAAACTTGATTTGAAAAAATATTTGACCATCGCATAATTTTTATACAGTCAAACCTCCATGTAACGAACCTCTATTTTGGGAATTTCTCTATTTTAAGAACTTTTTCCTGGAACCAAGCACATATTACTCTTTTCTTCGTAAAATAACTCGAAATAGCGAAGTGCATTTCCTTTTTAACGAAATTTTTCTTTTTTGATTCAATTTTTTTTCTCTCCTTATTTTTAAAATATTTCAGGTCATTTTTTGCAAATTATTCTCTTTTGGCACATTTTATGGATATCAATAACTTTGAGCTGGTTTTACAATGTACCTAACTCATCTAGAGAAACAAAATTGCCGTAATTTTTCAAACAAAAAAAAACTCAAATAAAATTAACAGATTCTATTTGTAATTAAATTTAATGACACATGTCGTAGAGTGTGTGTTTAGATTACTGGTGATAAAATGAGGTATATTTAAATTACTTGTAGGCTTAAAATTAGAAAATTCTTTAAAAAAAATTCATTCATTTTAATATAAAATTATTTTTTTAATTGAAAATACATTGCATTTCTAGATAATATTTTTCTCTTATTGTTTTCCTAGCGGATTCCTTTTTGATGGGTAAGATATATAAAAAAAAATCATCCTTCCGATTCTGTAATTATTGTTTGTCTGAGTTTCATAGATTAAAGTTAGATAAATTTTTTTAAAGAATTTCTACAATGCTCCATCTCAGTTTAACTTGGCAGCGTTGAGAAAGGTATACAATGTACCAATCTACTTGAAAAATAACTCTACTTTTTTTGTTTTGAATTTAAATCCAAGAAATTAGATAGAAATTTGTAAAAAAATTGCATACGTTGTAGAAATTAGATTATTTTTACGTTGTAGAAATGTAATTATTTTTACGTTGTAGAAATGTAATTATTTTTTAGACAAAGTTAATAAATACAGTCAATAGCGCAACGTTATGAAATTTTAGTTTGCCTGAAAACCGATTTTTGACGCCAACTTTTGTCGTTGTTGTAAAAATAACATTATTACACACACAACACTGCAGATATATCAAAGTTGGCGCCCAAAACTAGTTAAATGTTTTTAATTAATATCTTTTTAATTAATTGGAATATCGGAATATAAATGGTCAAAACATGCATTGTCATCCAAACTAAACGTGTGTACAAAATTTCAGCTCAATAGGGTGAAGATATCAGCTTCAAAATTGAGTTGCAAGATTCCACCCGAACAAATTACATACATACATACATACATACATTGTAAGTTAAATAAAAGCTTGTAAAAACGTTTACAGCTCTATTGCATTGAAATAAATCAAATGTAAAAAAAAACTTTTTTAAGAACAAGCTTTTATTTAAACGCGCTAAAAAGAATAAAATAAACTTTTCCTTTAAAACTTTTTTTACTATCAACTTATAACGTCATTACACAATTTATATGATATAAAAGCTTGTCGCAATATTTAAGTACTCATATTTACTTAGTTTGAATTTTTAAAAACCAAAATCAATCAGGTCAAGTTATTTATTTTACTTGTTTATCTACACAGGTAAATCTCGCGACAAGCTTTTATATCATATAAATTGTGTAATGAAGTTATAAGTTGATAGTAAAAAAAGTTTTAAAGGAAAAGTTTATTTTATTCTTTTTAGCGCGTTTAAATAAAAGCTTGTTCTTAAAAAAGTTTTTTTTTACATTTAATTTATTTTTTACTTTTTAGTTATTGCTGGACAGGTTTCTCAACCTGTTCAACTCATTGAACACTGGTTCGCCATCCCTGGTTTAGCTGAATGAATTCTCGCAAAATGGTATTCGACTAAAAACACAATTTTTTTAAATCCTTAATTTTTAAGCAATTTTTTCAATCTTCATGCAGATTTTGGCTAACATTGTTCTACACACGAAAAAAAAAAAGGTTTAGTGAGATTATCTTCATAAATGACAAAGTTATTAAATGTTTAATTAAAATTTTGACTATTTTTGAAAAACTTAAAGAATATATTATTTATTTGAAATATTTTGAAGATAAGGGATGTATTTCTCTAACGTATTAGAAGAAAATTTTAATTGTTTATTAAAAACTTCAAAAGGCATTTAAATATTTGTATTAATCAATAAAATGCTTAAGACTAAAAACGCATTTTGTAATCAAAAAAGAAAGTTTTATCAAATAATGATAATTTTTTGCTGGACATTGAATATCTTTTACGTAAGAATCTATTTTTTTTTAATTGCTCAGATCATCTTTAGAAACTTGATTTTGAAAAAATCAATAATTAAATTCAAATAAAATTAATAGATTCTATTTGTAATTAAATTTAAGGACACATGTCGTAAGTGTGTGTTTAGATTATTGGTGATAAAATGAGGTATTTTTAAATTACTCGTAGGCTTAAAATTAGAAAATTTCTTTAAAAAATTACTTCATTTTATTGTAAAATTTTTTTTAATCGAAAATATATTGCATTTCTAGATAATATTTTTATCTTATTGTTTTCCTAGCGGATTCCTTTTTGATGGGTAAGATACATTAAAAAAATGATCTTTCCGATTCTGTAATTATTTTTTGTCTGAGTTTCATGGATTAAAGTTAGATAAATTATTTAAAGAATTTCTTCAATACTCCATCTCAGTTTAACTTGGCAGCGTTGAGAAAGGTATACAATGTACCAATCTACTTGAAAAATAGCTCTACTTTTTTGTTTTGAATTTAAATCCAAGGAAATAGATAGAAATTTGTAAAAAAATTGCATACGTTGTAGAAATTAGATTGTTTTTACGTTGTAGAAATGTAATTATTTTTTAGACAAAGTTAATTAATACTGTCAATAGCGCAACGTTATGAAATTCCAGTTTGGCTGAAAACCGATTTTCGACGCCAACTTTTGTCATTGTTGTAACAATAAAATTATTACAACAATGCAGATATATCCAAGTTGGCGCCCAAAACTAGTTAAACGTTTTTAATTAATATCTTTTTAATTAATTGCAATATCGGAATATAAATGGTCAAAACATGCATTGTCATCCAAACTAAACGTGTATACAAAATTTCAGCTCAATGGGAGGAAGATATCAGCTTCAAAATTGAGTTGCAAGATTCCACCCGAACAAATTACATACATACATACATACATACATACATACATACATACATACATACATACATACATTGTAAGTTAAATAAAAGCTTTTAAAAAAGTTTCAAATCTCTACTCTCAACGGTTCCATGACAATTAAGCAGTGTAGTTCTATTATCAAAATATTTATAAGTAAATTGGTGTATTGTGCAAGCGAAATTCGCCTTCTTTTTTATAGAAAAGCATCAAAATGAATTTTGCATAAATGAAAATATTTTGTACGAAAATAAAGTAATAATTATTTAAATTTAAAACACTTGGT
>BMAO01035843.1:0-62327 GCA_019973975.1 Trichonephila clavata | reverse complement strand
CCCTATGATTATTAACTCCCCTTTGCGTATTATCTAAATCTGGGTATGTTGGATTCATGATTAATGACTACTCGTTAAATAAATCAATCTTATTTATGGACCTTTCTTAATAGAGAAATACACAACTATTATTCAAACTTTAAGATCAACAAATTACAGTGGAGTGCGAGAAGAATCTGATTATGGACGACGGAATACTAACTGAAACCACGGAGAATAACGCGTACAATCAAACTACGCATTTATATCTAATTTATGAAAATAACTGACCTGATACCCTTTTCTTAAGGCAGGTTTCTCTAATTCTGGATTGCTTTAAGGAGCGGCTTCAATCCTAGCTATATTTCAGTTCCGTCCCGAACCGAATTAATGAACACTTTTCAATAGTCTTTTCCCGACGAATATATTTCCACTAGATAAACTAATCTCTCAAAATCACGCCTCTTAATCAACCTCCTTCTCTTCATTTCATTTCTTCCTTTTATATCTTTTTCGAACTCGCTAAACCCGAAATTATCTCGTTTGCATAAGTCACACTTTTGGCTCTCGGCGGAGATTGGTTAAAATAAATAAAATATTTAAAGACTCGAGAGAAGGTTAGTGAAACGCGTAAGCACCCGTCACAACCCCCCTCCGAAAAAAAAGCGTGACTTATTGAAGGTCTAAACGAACTGAAAGAACTCGCTTAATTTAACTAACGTCTGAAAAACACTGAACCTGCACAAAATTTTAACTAACTCTAGAATGCCTAAAAATACTAAACTTGTAGAAAATTTTAACTCACGAACTTTAGAATGCCTGAAAATACTGAATTTGTAGAAAGTTTTAACTCACGAACTTTAGAATGCATGAAAACACTGAATTTGAAGAGAATTTTAACTCTCTAAGTTAGAAACTTTAATTAAACTAGCACACAGAAATGACTACTCAAAGGGGTACTCCACTCTAATTTATTGGTCTTGTACAATATATCCCTACAGTGCATCCCATTCGGGCGAAGATCAGGGGAAAATCTTTCAAGAAAAAAACCCTGATCATGCACTTTACTTAAGTGCTAATAAATATAAAATTTTACATTAATATCTTCTCACGACATCAAAGTTTTCATCGCATCACTATGTTCAGGGACTGCTGCCCTGAAAGGAAACCTTGTCAATTTTTTCTAAAACATGACATTAAATGCACAGAACTTTTATACAACTTCCTTATTGACATAAAATATGGTATACATTATATTATATATATATAGTTTCATAACAAAATAACCTTTATCTGGTTTCATTTTCAAAAAATTCCCAATCAATCGCGCTGCGCAATGTTTTTTGTTAGTATTCCTAATTACGCCGCGCCCAGAAACCAGACACTACTTATACATCTTAATAATTACACACAAAAATATATACATTTTTTACATAGAATATATTACAACGAACAATACAAGTAATCTCACATATAAAACCTCGTCTTTAATGTGTAGCAAAACAATTGCAATTCAACAAATGTTTTTCCACAATTTGGAAAAAAATTAAATACAAAAGCTTTTTCAACTGATATGAAAATACACATAATGCAGTAACTTTTGTACGGAAATTTTACAAAAAAAATAGACTAGCTCACATGGAAAATACTCCGAACTGTCTGTCAGAGGAAAAATAAACAAATTAGAATTATACAACCTGGCTAGTCTTTAGATCCAATCTGCATAGGCTTTGTCTCCAACCATGGCCTCGGTGCTGGATGACCTTGTCCTAGGGTTGTCCTCTCTGCGCTCCCACCTTCTGGGTCTCCTCTTCCATTGAGTCCGTTGAAGTTGATATGCTCCTGCTGAGGCGTTCTTTTGGGTTGTCAGATTTGGAACTTGGCTGTTGTCCACTCAACGTCGGCTCCGAAGGTTGTATGGACAGCTAGCTCCTTTCCTGATGAGGTCTGTTGTATTTGAATCTGTGGGATGGTCCTGGAATTGCTCTTTCAGAATTATTTTCTTCCACCTTTCTATACCGCTTTCTGGAGGGACGAGACGGCATTGACGAGGACAACTTTCTCTTGTCTCGGGATACCTGGGCCTCTGGTCTCTTCTTCTTTTGTATATTATCTATCCAAGAGTCTGGTCTTCCTCTTTTCTCTCTCTCAGTCCAATACGTTTTTTTCTTCCTGAAATTATACACATAACCCACCGAAGAAACAGCAGACTCCGTTCGTCCACGTTTTTTTCTCACCTCCACTCCATCGCGTCTATTCGTAACTATATCTCTACTACCTTCTAAATTTCCTGATTTCGATCCTCTACGACAACCCTCATCACTCTCCGATTGCACCAATCTCGACTGCCCATCATCCGACCTGACTGATGCCACTGCACCATGATCACTACCACTGGCACTTTCCGACTCGGCAACACTGTCTTCTCTTTGATGGTAAATTCTCACCTGGTCCACATTAACAGTTATTCTTTTACCAAATTTTAATATTACTAAATTATTATTATTTTTTACACTCAGAACTTTATATGGGCCCTCAAACTTTGGCATAAATTTACCCACTATTTTCTTACTTGCCGAACTTAACGGGTGAGTTTGAACTAATACTAGATCATCAACTTTCACATTACTTTCACGCCTCTTTTTATTATAATATTTCGCCCACTTCTCGTGCTGGCGCTTTGTATGAATTCTAGCCTCCTCAAACAACCTTTCTATATTCCCACAAACTAAATCTGATCCATCAGTTACCAATACTAATTTTTGAAAAGGGGTGATTAAATTTCGACCTAAAAATAATTCCGCCGGTGTTTTACCCGTTGTCTCATGTACTGCTGTTCTAATAGCGTATCCGAACTCTTGCAGAAATTGATCCCAGTTAGTGTGATTATCCGCGACAAAACTCGAAATCATTTTTAAAAGAGTACGATTAACTCTTTCTGTTTGATTAGCTTGTGGACGATATACCACAGTTTTAACGTGTTTTATGTGCAATCTGCGACATACTTGCTCATAAACTTCGGATATCATTTGGGGACCGTTGTCGGTGACTAACTTAACAGGAGCTCCATAACGCGAAATATAATTCTCAAAAAATGCATTGGCAATTGCTTTAGCCGAAGCTTTCCTTAAGGGAACTATTTCAACCCATTTAGAAAAATTATCTGTAATTACTAAAATAAATTTATAGCGTTCTGGACTAGTTGCAGGGTATGAGCCTAACAAATCTAAAGATACGATTTCATTCGGAAAATTCGTTACTATCGGAATTAATTGACCAGCTGGTAATCCGTTTTTATAATTGACTTTTTGGCATTGGTCGCAGGTTGCTACATATTTATAAATGTATTTCCTCATGTACGGGAAATAACACGCGTCTTTTAATTTTAAGTAGGTTTTCTTTTTGCCTAAATGGCCTGCCATCGGCGAGTCATGGAATTCTCGCATAACATCTTTACGTAATGTTTTAGGTATAAATACTCCTAATTCACCTAGTGTGGTTGTATATTTTGCATAATACAGCAATCCGTTGATGATTTTAAAGTCTCGGGACCAATTTCTACAGATTGACTCATTAATGGAACTATCGTCCGGATTTTCTAGATACCGTAAGATATGACCAAACTCCGGATCATTTCTCTGTTCCTCTCTCAACTGTTCTCTAAATGATAATATTAACGATCTAATCACCGCACAAGACACCTAAGGTTCTTCATTACTTTCTAACGTGTTTCTAGACAACATATCAGCCACTAAATTTTGCGTACCTGGGCGATGTTCCCATTTTACATTAAACTTTGCCAACTTTTTTTTTTCCCTGCCTTTAACTTAGTCTTTAATAAATCTATCCGTACCGGTTCGTCCGAAATTGCCACTTTTTCAATTTGCGAATCCGGAATGATTAACGATTTTTTAACAAAATCAAAACTGATCCTTGCATGTGACATAAAATCAATACCTATGATGCATGGATCTTGCATCTCAGCAATCACATGAAATTTCCACAATTTCGAAAATTCCCTTATTTTAATTCTTAACTCAATTGTGCCTAAATTTCTGCATTGTGACCCCTGAGCCGTAACTACTTCAGCTAACGATTTTTTAATAGGACAAAAAGAAAAATATGATCGGTATGTTTTTTCTGAAACAAATGACTTTTCCGCACCTGTATCCCAGAGAGCTTTTATAAACGTATCATGCAAAAGAATCGGCACATACGGAAGATCAACTGGTGATAATCGTAATGAATTAAGTTTAATTCTATTAGGAGGATTTGACTTAACTAGCGATCGTTTACCTCCCGCAACACGATCACTTAGAAGTTTAAATTGGCATTTCTTTGCCTTTCGCTGTTGCCATCAACACGCCTCCAATTCTGCTTTGCTGAATTATCACTAGGACCCTTCCTAACCACCATCCTATGGTTCTGATACCGGTCTGTTCGCTGATTTGGCTGATTGTAGCGATTTCCTCCCTCGAATCCTTGATTTTGATAATTACGACGAGAAAAATTATTCGCACCCCTGCCTAGTCCTCTTTGATCATTTTGACTATTTCCGACCCCAGTATCTCTCCAATTTCTATTATTCCTTCTTTCCTCAGGATTCCTACTCATATCCCAACTTCGTCTAGCAAAATTAACACTCGAACCCTGGTTTTCCCTGCAGCTATGACGTTCCTCATGCCGGTCTACCAACTCTACCAACTGAGCTTTCGTTGTGGGGTTTCGAACTTCTAAATAATCCATTATTTGGGGTTCTAGTCGCATTACTATGTGATTGACCAATTTTATCTCATCATAATTCAAATCTAAAGCCTTATGAATTTTTAATAGCTGAAAAATAAAGTCTGATGGGGCTTGACCTTTCCGTTGTTTCGATGAAAAAAACTGAGCCTCTAACTCTGATTTATTCCGTACTACAGGAAAACTATCCGACAATTTCTTTTTAAGTGTTGCAAATGCAGTCGCTTCTTCATTTACACACTCGAACCCTATAACGTCAAACCAGTCTAACGCTCTCCCAATTAAATGACCTTTTAAATACGCACATGATAGATTCGCCGGTATTTCATAGTAGGCTATGTGTTGTCGTCTATATTAGAAATAAACTCAGACACATTTTCTTTACCCGAAAAAAATAATTCCGGCAAAACTCTAAATCCTGCACTTGCTCTTAATTCCGGTATTTCGTTTGGGCGTCAGTGTCGTAGTCTATCGCTACCCCTATGATTATTAACTCCCCTTTGCGTATTATCTAAATCTGGGTATGTTGGATTCATGATTAATGACTACTTGTTAAGTAAATCAATCCTATTTATTGACCTTTCTTAAGGGGTCTCAGGGGTGTTAAAAATGTTTCGAGAGCACAAAATACGAACAATTTTCGACTAGGAATAATTCTTTGAGTTTAAAATGAAATAATTTGATTCTTTTACACATTTTTTATAAAGGAATAAAGTTTCAAAAAAGTATAAAATGTCTAAAATATAATCATAATTTTAAAAATAATAAGCACATAAATATAAGAAAATTTTTTGTAAGGAAACAAATAGTAAGATTTACGACGCGCATGATATTTTCTGAAATAATAATTCTAATTACTAGCAATAAGTTGATTTATAAAGTAAATATATCCTTATTAGATGGTAGCGATTTAATATAAAAGAATAAAAAATAATATTTTAAAAAATAAAAAATTACATTTTTAAAATTTTTTTCAAAAAATTTAATTTTTTTGAAATTTTTCAAAAAATTACAAATATGTAATACTATAAATAGCTAGGATTTAAAGATTATGATAGAGTTTATAATTCTGTAAAGTTTTATGCATCAAAGTATGATAGTTTTTGAAACGCAATGCGCGTAAGTGAAAAAAACACAAACTGAGAAAAAAGGTTTTAAAGTTTTCAATTGAATTTGAGAAAATAAATTTTAAAACTTACATGCTAAAATGCTCCAGGATCATACGATATGCCTTCCTGTTGCTTAAACAGCTCAATTTCTTTACTCTTTTCAAATTTTTTGGCTCTGCGAGCTTCAAACGATGATAATAAGCTCCTCTTTCTTGACGTAAAGATTCGATGATTGTCACGTTCAGCCAGGGACACACAAACATTTTTGTTAATTTTTAAGCCAAATTTCTCTAAAATAGTAATAAATATTTGATTTCCATCATTAAAAATGCTGGTTGCTAGATTTGCAGCAATCTCTGCAATCTGAAGGCTAGAACCAATCGTCTTAGGACAAAACTTCCAGATTAATGAATTTAAACTTTCATTAGGATTCTGTGTCTTACCTCCTAAACATTTCCTCAGGAGTGCCAGATGAGATAAGTCTGCAAATACAGGCTTAATTACATCTCGAACAGCTTTAGCAACTTAGGGTTTGTGTTTATAATTTTGTAAATTATTATTAATTGCAGCATTATACTTACACCATGTATTTGGATTTGTAGGACAAAACCAGTGCATCGGTTCATCATCGGTGCTGCAAGAATGACCCCAAACAGCCCAAATGGCTTTCCGCATTTCATCTACACTAGTAGAATTGCATCGAATAGCATTACCATAGTAATGCGTAAGCTTATTAATTAAACTATCACTTAGCCTACCTTTACCGCCTATAGTTTTACCATCAGATAATTTCTTTTTACCATATACTAACTTAAGCTTCCTAAGTCTTGTACCCATTCTCTTTTGCACATGGCCTACACATTCTATTTTCTGAATAAGATGGTTATCGCCATACGGCTTCTTTTCAGAAAGGGCATTGAATGTTTTTGTGTCGCCATCTCCTATGTAGTTCGAATATTTCAGGTTGTGAAGCTTTTCTGACCGAATAAAAATCCTCAACATCCCGTCAACCTCCATCTTACCAGCAGAGCCAGAATAATTTTTTCTACATGAAATCTTATGCGCTCTTAGTCATTTATTGTACTTGATACCAAACCTTACCCCTTTATAACTGTCACATCCTTTGCAAAATGAGGACAACACTTCCCGATCCAAAACCTTACCTGTTTCGCTCCCTATTAGAGTACATACTCCAATCAACGATGAATGTCCTCTCGTCTTCAAGGTGCCATCACCACTTACCGTTAAAATGTTATCAGGTGACGAAGAATTTTCTTCGACAGCTGCCCTGTTCATCCTTTCTTCGGCGACTTCCTTCATAACAAGTGAAAGTTTATTATTAATAACATCATATGATTTTTGTTCAACAGGATTAGGAAGACTCATTACAGCACAAAAGGTTTTTAATGACTGTAAACCCTGACCTATGCATCTCATTGCTAAAATAGATCTTCTGTTAATTTCTGGAGCATTATTTTTATTCCCAGTGTTTTCACAGCTTGAAAAAGTACAAATACTCCCACAGTTTTTACAATGTATTTCAAAATTCGAACATAAACCACGAGTGGATTTTTCATTAATTGTTAATGGCTTATGACATTTTAAACAGCATGATACTGACAAAATAGATCTAAAGGTTGAAATAAAATCAAAAATACGATATCCTTTGAAGTTTTCACTTACTTTAACAAGATTTGACTTTAATGAAGTCTGAATTCCTGAGATTTTATTACTGGAAGCACACTTACGCGTATCTCTCCTTTCTGCAACATTTGTATCAGGACATACCTTCATGAATTGGTTCCCTCTAAATCTTCTTTTGTAAGGACGCTTACCTGAAGGCCTAGGATGTATATTTTCCATTTCAAATCAAACGATAAATAATGTTTTGAGTTTCGATAACGATTTCAAACAACGTTGTTTTGAATTTCGATAACTTATTTCAAACAACGTGGTAGCGTTACCAAAACAGAATGTAAACACAGAAAGAATGAATGTGTTGAGTTGCAAGCTTCCTTCTGATCAACTCAAGCGCTTAAAATATTTCATGAGGCTTTTTAAAAACAGAAAAATGAAACGTTGCGGAAATAAAAAAGTGGGCGTGGCATGTGTCCATTTAAACACTGTTATTACTAAATTGCTGTTTGGAATTTTTTTAATAACTTTCAAAGTTTTTGTAGCACTATCACGTGGTTGGTATCAAAATGTTCAAAAGAAAATGAGGAACAACATATATTTTTTTCGAAAATTCGAAAAAATCCGAGATTAACACCCCTGTGACCCCTTAATAGAGAAATACACAAATATTATTCAAACTTTAAGATCAACAAATTACAGTGGAGTGCGAGAAGAATCTGATTATGGACGACGGAATACTAACTGAAACCACGGAGAATAACGCGTACAATCAAACTACGCATTTATATCTAATTTATGAAAATAACTGACCTGATACCCTTTTCTTAAGGCAAGTTTCTCTAATTCTGGATTGCTTTAAGGAGCGGCTTCAATCCTAGCTATTTTTCAGTTCCGTCCCGAACCGAATTAATGAACACTTTTCAATAGTCTTTTCCCGATGAATATATTTCCACTAGATAAACTAATCTCTCAAAATCACCCTCTTAATCAACCTCATTCTCTTCATTTCATTTCTTCCTTTTATATCTTTTTCGAACTCGCTAAACCCGAAATTATCTCGTTTGCATAAGTCACACTTTTGGCTCTCGGCGGAGATTGGTTAAAATAAATAAAATATTTAAAGACTCGAGAGAAGGTTAGTGAAACGCGTAAGCACCCGTCACAACCTTATAGTAGTAGTTTGATACGTACTTTCGTCATACTACGTTTTTTATAAGGACAGAAGGCACAAAAATTCTGCATCTTAAAAGGTGGATATTCTATTAGATCAATGATTCCTTAAGTGGTTTAGATCGACCTCCAAAGATCTATGACGACCTACAACGGTCCACGTCAGGGAAAAAATAATTTGGAGTGGAGTCCATGAGGAGTAAGTGGGAATCGTAGATATGACTCTCATTAAACCATACACAGATCGTGACTCTCATTTTAAAAGAAAATTTAATCAAATGGAAACCAGATTTTATCTGTTTAACAGATATATTTACTAAATTTAATGAGATTAATTTGCAGTTACCAAGTAAGAGCTTAAAATTTAGTAAAACAAGGACCATCATTTGAGTGTTTCTTGCCAGAATTAAGCTAAAAGAGTATAACACTGGAAGTCGCGAATTTTCCCAGTTTCTCAATTGGCATAAGACTATATGCCAAGAAAATGAAGTTTCAACCTACGTTAAATATTTAAGTACCCTTTATTCAGATTTTGAAACTAGGTTTGAGAATGCTTTGAATGCATTTACCACAGTAGGTAATGGATTGATATGGTGTTATTGAAAAAAAATTATTACACGGATCAGAATAGGCCCTAATGAGATCTTAAAGTAATGTTTAGAAACGAAATTTTGGCTTAAAAAAGATAGACTTGTTATTTATTCCGAGTTAAGGAGTATTGTGAGAGTATTTTTAATTACTTTTTCTTGAGAGTTCAGCGATGGTTTCCAATCTGCAAAATATAAAAAGAGAAAGAAAAATACTGGACACTTCTAACCGAGGAGATTTAGGGTTAAACCTGACAAGAATGATGCCAAATGTTGAAAATTTGTTATTAAAGAACCAGATTCATCCCTCCCATTATAAACATTGGTTTGTTAATCAGTTATTTTATGTATTAATTAAATTTTAATTTAATTAGCATATGTGTTTTCGGTTTTAAACATTAAACTTCACAACAGTTAGAAATTGAAATCTTTTAAAGTAAGTAGCACTCACTATGCTAGCTGTCAAAAAGACATTTAAGTGGATAAATTTCCAATAATTCAATGATAGGTAAGCAGGAGTCTGCCCCAAATAAAAAAACATGGCAAAGGGTCTATGAGATAAAAAAGTTTGGGAACCTCTGTATTAGACGAATGATTGGTTATTTAAATTTCTTCGGTTTCCCTGTGTCTGTCACAAAAGTTCTCAATGAGTTAAATAATCTTCTAGATTATCCGCATGGTATTTATATTATATTCATTGCATATCTAATAAGCACACACACATTTCCTTTTGCTTCCACTTAAGAAAAACAGTATCTTCAACTTATAAAACAGATGCCGTAATTAATAGAACGGATTTCTTAAAAATCATGAAGAAAATTGAAAAAAAATCTTAAGAGATCTATGTTTATTCATCTTCAAACATTTATGTCCATCACTTCATCCTGAGGTTATTTTCAGCAGGATAATGCAGAATTTCAAATGGCGCGTTTATCCCTTGACTACATCTATGTTGTTGATATTTTTCTTTGGACAACAACTAAGTCACTAGATCAGGGGTCAACAAACCTGTTAGCATTCTACCAATAGGATTCAGCATGCCCCACAGTAAGACATTTTTGAAACGATTCGATTCCCACATATCAGAGAATAGCGATTAATAATTCAGATATTTACAGTTTTATTATATATTAATTTTGCATCTCACACACACACACACACACACACACCACACACACACACACACACACACACCACACACACACACACACACACACACCACACACACACACACACACACACACACACACACATTTAAAAATATTTCTTATCATAAAAACAAACAGCATAAAACATAACTATTTCTTCAACAATAATTTAAAAAATTCAATTGTACATACATTATATATTTTTAAATATTAAAATGAGAAATAGACTACGCGTAAAATAAAAGTATTTCCTTTCATTACAGTTAAATAAAATTATAAATAAAAATGTTAATGTGAACCCGTGTGCTTAGACCACTCTACTTTCTGATCGCAAAATTAGGGGTATAATGTGTGACTTTCTGAGCATTCACTTGTTGAACAATCTCTTTGGGGGATTCGAAATATTTTTCCTATGAGGATAGCTGTTTTATTCAGATATGTAGAACTAAAAGCGGAGAGCTGAGTACAAACAATTTTGTCCCCTTGTACCTCTCTTCAGCAAGGACATTCAATAATTTACGAAATAGCTGCAAATTTATCTTAAGCTGTTAATTTATCTCGTAATTCCGTAAATATCTATAATTATGAAAATGCTTGTCAAATAAGTCCATTACAAGTTCATCAACTTCCATCCATTCGAAAATCGATAAATTTTTAGAGTAGTGCAGAGTGCCACTGAGAATTGCGCCGCATACTGCATGTGGCACCCGTGCCATAAGTTGGCGACCCCTGCACTAGACCATTTTCGTAATGAGTATTATGGGAAAGGTAGGGCGCCGAGATTGCTAACTCTGAAATGCTACAGATCTGAAATAATGAAGAACGACTTGTGCAGAATGTATTGAAATATTAGATTGGGAATTTTTATTATTATTTACATTGAAGGTATACAAGCCTGTATTGCCGCCAGAGGAATATCATCAATTACTGATTTTAATATTCAATTCATCTCGGCCAGCTATTAATAGTAATGCAACTTTTAACTTTTAATGTCTACACTGAATAAAACCATCAACTTTCTTCATTCGCTTATTTTTAAAGAAGTGTATTGATATATGAATCTGTATATAATGAAAGTTTCCATATTTTTGATCAGCGTGAATCTTAAATATATTTTGTATAAAATAAGGAAAATTTATGTTTATGTTTTTTAAAAAACATAAACTCACTTATAAACATAAACTCATAACTCATAACTTAAAAACATAAACTCACATATCACTTATGCATAACATACTTAGATAATTTGTTTGAAAAACATATACTGATATTTATCTTTTAAAATGAAACTATTTCAACATAAATTAAACTAGAAAGCAGTATAAATCAAATTAACAATATAACCGTATAAAAAACCCCCCAATTTTTTTCAGATTTATAAAAATAAACTTTTTAAAGCCAAATCATGTCGGAAGTTTATACAAAATATTTATGCAGTATTTTTTTTCTTACTTTTGTATGAAATGCATTTAAAATATCATTTACGCTAAAACACATTCTGAGATAATTTAAAAAAAAAATATATACCCACACTTATTTTTAAAAAGAAAGTATCTCAACATAAATTAAACTAACAAACAATATAAATAAAATTAACTCAAATTAAACATTTAAAAAATCATTTTATTCAGATCCTAATAATATTCAAAATAATCAGGTGGATATAACATTTCTCTTACTTCTCTTAAAATATTATCTAGGCAAAGATTTTCCAAAAAAATTCTTCAGTTCCAATAATAAAAAGTGCTAATTTTTTCAAAAAAGATTATTATAAAAACATTCAAGAAAACGATTTAAAACATTCCACAGCCATTTTGTAGAATCAAGATCAGACAATCTAAGACAAGTTAAATCGTAACCCGTTCACACAGATTACGAGTATACTACATCACATTTGTTACCAAAACAATGTAAATATTTTTTTTATTTCATTTTAATTAAGAAAATGATTTTAAAAAATGTCGTCTTCTGCTCCGCTGTCAAACTTAAATTCATTAGATTATAAACCTAAGTTTTCTTCAGGTCTGTATGCCTTCATAGGACAATGGTTAGCGTAACTGAAAAACTATTGTCCTATGGAGACATTTTGTCCTGAGGCTGCGAGTTTGAATCCAGATTTATTTTTTACTTGAGTGTTATTTTTTTCAACCATTTTTCAATCTAATAATTAGTGTATATTTTAATCAATAGGTGACGCCATGAGCACTTTTAACATTCTATGCTTAAATTTTTTACACATTTAAAAAACAAATCAACTTAGCAGTAGGAGAAAACAACTCAACTTGACCCCTACCTGAGTAGCCTGCACCTCGAAAACCAAAAGTATAGCAGGTGAAAAACAACTCAACTCAACAGCAGGCGAAAAACAACTCAACTCAACAGCAGGAGGGAAAACAACTCAACTCTGCTCCGCCTGGAACGCCTGCCCTACCTGCCCCGTCTTTTACAGCAGAATCGGCATTTCTTATCTACTAATAGGAGCTTGTTATTGAAATGAAACTTCAATCAACCATTCGCATCACAATGAGAACAAAACAGGGAATACTCACTCCGATAATGGGTAAGAACACGAAAATAACTCTCTAAAACAGTCATAAGGTTTCTTTTGAATACAAATATATTAGTTAGGGGTCCTGATATGCACGAGACGAAAAATAAGAAACTGGTTGGTCGTTCGAAAGAAGCACCCCAAACAGGATGACCTTGAATATTTTGGAAAAGAAACATTCTTAAAAACTACGAATTGAATTTACAATGAGGGCACTTTATATATGCTTAGGCAAATATTTTTTCATTTGTAATTATGATTTTCATAAGATTAAGGTCTTGGATTTTTGAGTAGCACGTGTCGGACAAACACGTGACGATAATTGCAAGTACAACTTAAAAAAAAAATTTAAGGTATGTTTAAGAGCCAGTTCACGATTTTGACTAACTATTTCTGAAGGTCTTCTGATGATTTTTCAATAAGATTATCACTTATAATTATTCATAGCTAAATTTATTTTGTTTAACTTTTTGGTATCGTGCTATTTTGTTGCAAAAGGAAATTAAAAGCCTTTTTGTTAGTATCAAAATAATTTTAAAGTAACTTTAAAATTATTTTGATACTAATAAAAATTCAATTAACTAATTGTAAACAAATAACTATTTGCGATTTATTTATCTAATTGCTCAAAAATATTGTAATTGTAAAAAACACACACTTTATTTCTTGAAAATAATTTAATAATTGTTGCTAACTTTGATACTTTTTTTTGTAATTGTATAGTTTTTCTTACAAAATTTAAGAAAAGAATGAAATTACGGATAAAAATACTTTTATGTATAAATATAGAAGAAAGAGAAATTTCCTTTTTGTATCGGACAAAGTTTTAAAAAAATACTAATGATTTCGTTTTCTAAGTACCGCAGTACTTTTCAAGCTTTCAATATTTGCAACCCAATTTTCAGTCATCATTTTTATCGCGCCCCCCATACAATAACAATATATTGAATGGAGTAATAATGAACTTTAACGCTAAAGCTACAATACGATCTTAATTATAAGCCATACAAATTGCCAAGTTAAGTATTAAATTTCGTATAGGACAAACTAATATAAGTCACAAGTAATTATTAAACTTTTGTTATTAATTTAATATTAAATTGATTATTAAATACATTATGCTGTCTAATACATTTATTAGCATATTATATTAGTGAAAATGTATTATTTTTTATTATGTGAGATGTTTTTTTTCTGGCTCCTTTCAGAAATTTAACAATTTTTTAAAGTAATTTTTTTATTTTCCATACGTTCACTCCTCCAAGTACGGTTTTTCGCTCTCCGGTTATTACGCCCCCTTATTATGCCCTCCCATCAAGTTTCTTGTGAAACAAGAAATCAGCCACGAAATTATTTTAAATATTAACCGGCTTATGGAGATAAAATTTAGTCTCGTGCACATGTGTTTGAATGGCATAAATGCCTTTCAGGAGAAAAGGACAATGTGGATGTGTGTGTGTGTGTGTGTGTGTGGTGATGAACCTGCTGGACACCTAAGGTCAGCGATTACAGACCAAAACATTGCCAAATTTCGTGATATGAATGGATTCTCACTCACATCAGTGGTCAGACTGTTAGTCAACACTAATACATTGAAGTACTACTATTGAAGACTTCAGGAAAAAATTAAGAAAAAAAAAAGAAAAAAAAAAGGCCAGAATGGCTAGAGGGATGTAGGGCTGTTACACGGGAATAATCCACCTGCTCACACGACCATATCTGTCAAGCAGTTTCTGACCAACAAAAACATGACTGTAATAAGACATCTTCCTTATTCACCTGATTTAGCCCCCTGCGATTTTTTTAAAATCCGTAATTTTTAAGCCATGTTTTCAATTTTTGAACAACACATGGATAACAACGTTTGACACTTAGAAAAAAAGTTTCATGTGATTTTGTTTATAAATAATTAAGTTATTAAATGCTTAGCTAGAATTTTGAGTATTTTTTAAAAAATCTAAAAAAAAAAGTTTTTGATATTTTATATTTTGAATCCCTGTTTCGAAAATAACAAAGTATGAACTTTTTTTTGTACAGAATTTCGATACATTATGATGGTAAGAAATTTGTACAGAACGATTTAAAAACTTTTTTCATGAAAACACATCGTTATACATGCTCATTTTAGAAAATATCGTTACAAGTGTAAAATTTCGTTATTTTGTAAAAGAAAATGATACCTGTATCGTGGCGAAATATGAGATCTTTCCGATTCTGTAATTATTTTTTGTCTGATTTTGGTAGAAAAAGAATGATCGTAATCCTAAAAAAAGAAGAACAAGATATCAATCATTGGCATGGCAAAGTAATTTTAGTGCGTTTTTCACATGTTGTATTTTACAATAATGCAAGTAATAAACTTTTTACTAACAGAAAATACTGTACTAAAAAAAAAATTTTAAAATTTAAAAATGATTAAATTTAAATATGATTTGGCTCATCTAGGGCACAAATGCGACCAAATGCCAAAAACCCGAGGTCAATTGGTTGCTTATTGGCTGAGAAAAAGGTACGACAAAATATGGAACGAAGACGAAGACGAAATTTGCGTCCTAATAGCGCTTTTGTTCCACTACGTGAAAAACGCGCTAAAAAGTAGTCCTTCTTCGTTCCAACAGCAATTTGGCGCATACGCAGAATACAGCGTAATGCATTTTTGTTAACGGCTGTATAAATTTCAATCCTCACACATATTTCCACACCGTGGGCTTTATATGAAAATCGAGTCTCAAGGAGTAAACTCCAATAAACACAGAAGGAATCAAATGAGAGTACAAAGTTATTATAAAATATTGCGTAAGTGTAGAAGACGCCTTAAATAATCCGTCACACACAGAATTTCATTTCTTGTTCAACAGGAAAACATCCCGCAATTTCGACATCGCAAATATTAAAACTGTTAAAATGTTATCAAAGTGTCCGTGAATAAATAAAATATTGTTAAAATGTTTTACTCGTTAGCTCTCTTTTTGTTACTGGAAAAAGAGTTTGAGATTTTCAAATTGAGAAATTGTTTGTTGTAGAATTTTTCCCTTAACGCGGAAGGTGAGCAATATTAACAATATGGAAAACGTGAGGCAAGGTTACATAGTTTAAGTATTAAAATTTATTCGCGAGAAAGACAATCGATTGTTAAAAACTAATTATTTCAATTATTTCTAAATAACTTGGAGATTTTCTTCAGTATATAATTATAGACACGGTAACCTAGTGGTCAAGGTCACGAACTCGTAGCAGGCATATCATGAATCCGAGCCTAGTACCGCTGAAGATCTACCTCGCAGAGGGGGCCGATGCACGCTAAATCTGTCGAGGTTCAAACGTCCACCCGTGGGTGAGGTGTGGATGTTAGGAGAAGAATGCCGATCCAGGCGTCGTCCTCGTCACTTGACCGAGGTTCAAAATTACGAAATCTGTCGCTAATAAACACCACTTTGTTTGGAGTGAAACGAAGTGAAAAATTTTTTTTATTGGAGAATGTACGTTTCAAAATAATTTCAACCACATCATTTTGAAACACGGTCAAGTGACGAGGTCCGTTGCCAAAACCCCACATGCAGATTTATAGTGCCATAATAATATAACTTTCATTCACTCAATATATAATTATTTTCCTGACTTCTGCAAATAACAGAATACAAACTCTCGATATCTTTTACTGCTTCATATTTAATGTTGAATATTATTTATTCGTAAGCAAAAAATTCGAATTTTGTTGCGAAGAATGACGATTAATAGAAATAATGCAGATTTATTCTTTAAAAAGTTAAGCAAGTACTTCAATTACTTGTTGTTACGAAAATAAGAATGTTCCATTTAAGCCAAAAACCCAATAAGTTTACAGGAATGTACTCATAGAATGAAGATAATTCTTATAGAAGGTGTGCTGTACATTTAAAAACAATAGAATCTTTTTCATGTGATAAGTACTTTATTTTTAGGGGTATTAAAAGAGAAATACCGCTTCGAACTGTCGGTGATAATTATTCCAAAGTATAACTGAGAAAAAATAAAAATAAAAATTATATCACTTAAGAATTATTCGATTTAAAGAAAAACATTTACTTAGCTTGACAAAGCGTAAATGATTTTCTCTTAAAAATTTAATTGTGCTTTAATTTTGAGTTTTTTAGTTTTGATTCACAATTATTTTCTTAAAAAAGGGAGTGTACCTTTTATATATATATAAAAGGTACTTATATATATTAATACTTATAAAGGTTTTCTTATATATATATATATATAAGAAAAGTGTTTCTTATATATATATATAAATAAAAAGGATTTAAATACGAGCTTAAGTAAAGAAATAATTATCATTTCCCAAGGTCGTAGGAAGGATTGGATACTCGTGGTGTATCTCAATGTGAAGCACATTGAACGACACAATAAAACTGCGTGCTGGTACAGTGGTTAGTGACACTGACTGCTATGCCATAGAGCCTGGGTTCGAATATTGGAGAAGGCATGGATTTTTGTAAAAGTACAGTGCCTTTGCGGCAGGGGAGTTCTTTAAATAGCATTCGAGCTGCAAATCCTCTCGTGAGGTTGGAAGGGCAAGAGAGGTGGCAGGCCGCTGACCTCTTCCAGGATGTTCTCTCCCAAAATTGGGGTGGAACCGTGCCAACAAACGTACTGCTTCTCATGGTGCTTCGAAGCTAAGGCTAACGACAGGCTTACATCAAGCCCTTTGCCGAGACGAATTTCGTGGGCCTCGATCTGAAAACGTCAGCCAGTTGAAATTAGTAGCAACAACAAATAAAACTGCGTTACTTGTTTCTAATGCTAATCGATGGTGTCAGATCGAGGCCCACAAAATTCATTGCGATAAGGGACTAATTTTACTTCAGTCATAGTTTTGAGCACCATGCTGTAGAGTATGTTTTGATTTCATTCCACCCCTATTTTGAGAAAGACCCCCTGAGGGGTGGTCATGGACATCCCACCTCTCTTCCCCCTCCAGCAACCTCACGAAAGGACTCGATTGCCCCCAAGTCGCACAGGCACTATACATTTTCAGACATCTTTGCCTTCTCCTGGATTTGAGCTAAAGCTATGTGGCACAGCAATAAGCGTCACTAACTATTATACAGGATGGGCGTTACTGCGTTAGTATGCATGTAATATAGCTAAGCAAAAAATATTCTGAATCTTAACTTCATAACGTGATAGAAATTTCTTGGAACATATTCCGAAATATATTTCTGGATGTTCAAAATATTGTGGCAAATCAGGTGACTTACCATGTCCCATATATTTTCATTGATTGTGAGTTTGATACAGAATACGGAAAATTTTGAACATGGAAATTCAAGGGATGGTGCCTACATATTGTAAGATAAAAAATACCTTCAAGAGCTTATGTTCCATGAAGGATTTAACAAACGGTTGAAAACATTTTATGAAAATATCTTTGAGAAGTTAAAATTGTACACTAGAATACGGAAAGGAATTTCCTTTTCGCAGTACCCCATACCGCTGGTATGGGGGTGCGAGCTCAGATGTCATCTTCGTCACTTGCCATGGTTCAAAAGCATGAGGTCCGTCGCCAATAGCCCTCGTGCAGCCTTATACTGTGATGTTAGTATAGCTCTTTCTCATATTTAAAAGAATTTTTTTCTTTCAGTTTACTATGGCAATATAAAACAATCTACGTCATTAGGTATAATGCCTAACGTAATTGATGCAGAAAATTATTTGATATGTAAATGTTAGAATTCGTCCGTAATAAAAGTCCTTTGTTTTTTACTCTTACGAAAGATTAGCTTCTTATAAATACTGAATAACGAAAACGGTTGTAACTGGATAACACCGCTTTAATTCTTAGGGTAGATTTAATCTTAAAAATTATTATTCGTTTCACCAGAATTGGCGAAAACATTAAACATGTTGATAATGCATTCAAGTCAGTTACAAACCATGATAATTTTGTTTACAAAAATTAATAAAAGTTCAGGAATGAAGTAAAAATGAAGAACTAACATAAGATATATAAAGTTTTATTCTATTTTTTTTAAAATTTGTAATCGCATATTGAATGGATTGAAGCCCTGAACATCTTGAAAAGAAAAAAATCCGGTCTTTTGAAGATGGATAACCAATCCCACCTCCTTAATTTAAATATATTGCCCATGGCATCCATTTTCAAGCGTTATTTTAGTTTCATTTTCAAAAAACAAACACTCTTTATAATAAAACAAGTCACGGGACCTATTTTGTAATGTATTTCATAATATAACTGGATGAAACCGCTTTAGTCTCGTGTATGATTTTAATCTAGTGAAGTAGTTGCTCTTAGCAACAAAAACCAACTCAGGTATGCAGACATGTCTGTCAGTGTTAGGGAAAACTATCAAAGGGATTTTTAAAATTAAGTAAATAATAAATGAAAATTTACATTATATATTCCAAACCAGTACACTTGTAATAAAGCAATAGTCCGGAGACGTAAGCAGCTGTAATAGATAAGCATACCAACAAATCACATTTTTATTTTGGAAAAAAACGAAATTTTTAATATTCAGAACACTTGTTGATATTCAAGAACCTGCCTATAGGAATATCCTGAAGCAGAGTGTAATCTTTATGATTCGCAATATCAGACTTACGCACGGTTTGAAGCAAACGCCTCAGTTAGGAACTAAATATTCCGAAATATATTTAGTTTTTGTTCATAAATAATTCATTATTTCCTTTTATTCCTACCATAATAGAATTTTGAATATCCACCCGACCAAATAATACTGCTTTTTCATCACATTTTCCAAATTTGCTTCATAAAGTAGCAATTACAATTCTACAGCCTGAAAAAGGACTGTTGAAAGTCTTAGGTTCTGACGTCATTTGTCGTCAGCTTATGATTTTAAATGAATTTATTGTAAAAACACCATTTATCAAGATCCTCTATTTTCTTTTCATTTCGAGCATCTGCGATGATTACATTTAATTTGCATCCTTTATTTTAAAGATATAGATTAAATGTAATCCACAATAATCAAGTATTTAATTAAAAGAAAATATATGCAAAGTTTTGGAAATAAGAGCGACCAAGAACATACCGGGTGGTTATAATTAAAGCTACACTATTCACTGTCCTGTGGAACCTGTCCTACATATCGGATTTTGATGAAACTTGAAATATATGCCATATGGGCCATGGGAAAAAGATTTCTGCAATAAAAAGAACAGTACAAATTTTGACCACCAGCGTGCACATCATTCAGCGTGCGTTTGCCATCGTAAATCATACCCTTACAAGAAAATAGATCGATATTTACTGATAAAACTGTTTTATCAGAACGGCAGCAACCATTAGCTGCTGTGCGAGAATATCGTCGTTTGAGGGATCTGCAAAAAAGGCCCCATATCAAGGATTGGTTTGAGGAAGATGATCATGAAATTTGAAGAGACTGGAGATGTGGGTGTGCTGCGCCGAAGAGGACAGAAACCGGTTGGGACTGAAAATGTCGAAGAAGTCGGTACTGCTGTGATTGAAAGATGATCACGCGTATTTTGTGATCCTGAGGCTTCGACATTTGCATCACGTGGATCTTATACGGATACCCTTTTAAAATGTATCTCATGGGTTCATAGACTTGATCTAGATGTTTCTGTCGATTAAGTGGTATAAGAAACAACAACGTTCCGAGGCTTCACTATTGGCTTTATGATAGTGCTTAATAAAACTTTGCTTTGGGTTTCACTCCTTTCTGGCAAAAATATATCTCTAAAACGCTTTCAGAGGTAACACCTTACCAAGCCACTATGGGAACCGGAGATATCAAGATGAGAGTGTGAGTCTCTTTTTCTATTTTATATATAAAGAGAACACCAAAGGTAGGCAGAATATTGCAACGTACCTGATACCATAGCTGTCATCGGCCACAGATTCTATATTTTCCAGATATTTCAAGTAAAGGAATAAAAGACAGTGTAACCTACATGGCAGCAGATTTGTAAGCTTTTTTCCACTCATGGAAATTCATTTTTAGTGCAGGTGAGACTAGTGTAGAGAATATGTTAGATCTTCAGAATGTGGCTGTGTGCCTGGTTTTCAATGCAACCAATCTCACGAAGAGTCTTCGAACATGAAACACCAAGGAACCATATCAACTTAAAAGCACCATTGAGCACCTCGTCTGGGGTTGCATTATACTGGGTTTTCGAACATATCTCCACGTCTCAACCGAAATCATGACAGGTTCTGTTTATAGGGGTATCCTTTTACAGCAACTGTATATCTGCTCTTGGGAACAATAGAAGAAGTTTTTTGTTTAAAAATGACAACACCCATCTTGACCGTGAAAGTATGATAGACAAATGCTTTTCTGAAGAAAATATCATCTTTTTAAAATTTCTGTGTTCTTCTTGATTTGAATTCCACTGAGTGAGCTTGGGATATCTGCTAACTGGAGAATTTGATGATGAATGAAATGACCTACTCCAATAACAAGTGGCTAATTTGGTGCTTAATATGTCCCGATAAGGTCTTGGCCGTATTGAACCTTATGGCTTAAGAATACCAAGGCATACTCGAAAGAGTAAAATGCCAAAATTAAGACTCTTTGCTTATGAGACATATATCTTTAAAAAATTCCAATATAGATTATACTTTTTTGTTATCTTAATAAATAGATACTTTTATCATTCTGTAGAAACACAAAAATAATTTTTTAGTCCAATTTTTTTTCTGTTTAATTTAAGTTGGATAAAATTTTTGAGATCTCATAAAAGAAGTTTATGTTTATGTATCATTCTTAAAAAAAGTTTCTCTGAAATATGTAAAGTGGCCACGCTAGATTAGTGGTCAAGGTAACGGACTCGTGGCTGTCTTGTCATGACTTCGAGCCCAGCACCACTGAAGACTCACCGTGTAGGGGAGCGATGCATGTTAAGTCTGTCGAGAGTTCAAACGTTCTTCCGTTGGAGTGGTAATTAGAAGAGGCTCAGGCACCGTCTTCGTCACTTAACCGTGGTTCAAAATTACGAGATCCGTCGCCTAAAGCCCTCGTGTAGCTGAACAGGGCAACGTTAATATTCACGCACACACTCACAGAAATAAGTAAAATATTTTTTGTACATATAGTATAAAACAATGCACAAACTACTTAGTCACTCAATAAGTCCCGGGCTTAACTAAGAAAACAACATTTTTTCGGTAAAATTAAACTTTATTTATCAAGATACTTCTCTTCAAGAGTGCTCTTCTAATTTTTTAATACCTTTTTGGTAGAGTAATTCGTCATTGCTATCAAAACAGGCTCAACTTCGGCAATCATTTCTTCATTTAAGCACAATTTCCCCCCTGCAGCGTTCGTTTAAGGTCTGCAAACATCCAGTAGTCAATGGGGGCTAGATACGTACGGTGGTTGGGAAAGTAATTCAAAGAGCAATTTCTTCAATTTGACCATAATTTTCATGGTCTTGTGGCACGGAGCATTGTCTTGGTGAAACAGCATTTTTCTTTTGCATTTGAGGACGTATTTTCTTTCAGTTGATCCAATAACACTATGTAATATGCATTATTAATTGTTTTGCCTTTCCCAGTCAATAAACAAAATTCCATGCACGTCCCAAAATACGGATGCCATAACCTTACCAGCTGACATTTAATTTTTTGGTCTCTTTGGGCGGCTGCTACTGGCTGCTGTCCACTCAGCTGACGATCTTTTTGATTCAGGCGTGTAGCAATGGGTCCATGTTTAATCCATTGTCACATACCTACGTAAAAAATCTTGTTTATTCGATTGAATAACTTCAAACAACGCTCTGAACCATCGATACGTTGTTGTTTTTGATAGACAGTGAGCAAACGCGGAAACCACTTTGAACACAGCTTCCTAACTGACAACGGATCATGCGATGTAGTGAATACATTGCCTTCTGATACCTTAAATTTTCTGCTATCTCATACAACTTCAATTTACGATAGGCTAAAACGATTGGATGGCCTTTTTTGATGTTTTCTGGAACAACTGCAGAATTTGGGTGACCTGATCTTTCAGCGTCATTTGTGTCAGTGCGACCACGTTTTAAGTCTGCATACTACCACCTCTCAATCGTTGTCGGCGATGGAGCAGAGTTCGGATAACACTTATGAAGTCATTGTTTTGCTTGAAAAGTGTTTTTTCCGATCGAAATTCTTTTTCATCTATGGTTTTTAAACAAAGAAAAGTTGCTTAACTAAAACCATTGTAACTTTTCAATTAAATGAAATATTACAATGAAATTTTGACACGCGCCATTTGAAAGTTAGTACTACTACATTAGGCTTAGAAAAGTTAGAAGGCAGCGCCATCTATATGTTACGCCCGGGAGTTATTGAGTGATGTGTTATAGTCAACTAGTTTTTTTAGTAAAATATTAAGATAATTTCTTTTTAAAAAAATTACAAACTTTATAATTTTTTACACATAATCCTCTTTTACACATAAAACTATTTTTTTTACGAACTACACACTTCTTAGACTAAAATTAATTAGGTCCATTATATACACACATATCCTGTGTAGAAGTATATAAAATTTTGAACCATGTAGTGCAATGCTTCTTTTAAAAGTGTTCCTAAAAGCAAAAAATTATGCTTTAGAGAAAAAGAAAAAAAATACTAAAAGAGTGTAGAGCAGGGGTGGCCAACTTTTTTGGGAAGCGTGCCACAATCTGATAAAAAACAATTACGCGTGCCACTTCCAACTTTCCACCAAACTAAAAAATATACAAAGCGAAAAAATGTTACTTATAGGCTTATTATGGGTTATTTACACCAAAAACATACTTTAAAATGCAAGTTCTATACAGTGAAAATGTAAAAAGAAAATGGTATAACAAACAAAACAAAAGTAGAAACTTATATTTTATTGTTGATATATTTTTACAGGATCAATCAGTTAGCTAAGGTACAAAATAAAAATAAGCTACTTGAAACTTAAATGATTACTAAGCAGTCTCTTAATGTGGCTTTTGAATCTGTAGTTTTTTATTAAATCATCTATATTTAGATTAGTTCGTGAAGATGCTAATAAAATTAGGTGTTTTAGGTGCATATCAGTTAATTTTGAGCGATATTTTGATTTAATTACGTTCATATAACAGAAAACATTTCTTCACAAACATATGTTAATCCAAACCTACAACAATATCTGACCGCTAAATCATGTAAATTTGGAAAATTACTTGGTGGCACAAATTTCCAAAATTCGATGTAATTCGAATCATTTGCGGTTAAAATAATTTCCTTATATTTGCTTTTTAGAGTAATATGGTGCTGTAGGTCAATAATTTCAATTTGTACCTGAGGTGGGTAAAAATTAATGTCTTGAAGAGAAATCGAAAAAGGATTAGTGAAAAGTTCAGTATTTTTTTTTTATCATCTTTAAAATCCTCAAACCTGGCACTGAAAGAGTCCTGCAAAATGGATATTAAATTTTTAAATCTATCATAGTTTGGAACATTACTAACTTTGGCAGATAATTCCTGCATGAATGGGAAATGAGTTAATTTTTTCTGTCCAAAATCCAGACAAAAAAGCAAAAGTTTGTTCACAAAAGAAGATATATGACCAACCAGGGTAGGAAAAATACAATTTTTTCCCTGTAATCTTAAATTTAAATCGTTTAAATGTTCCATTATATTAGTAAGAAAAGCTAAACCCCGCAGCCAATTTTCACTCCTGAGGAGCGAGCATTCACTGGGCAGTTCATCGTTTTCCTCCAGATATTCTAAAACACTTCCCTCAAACTCCAAAATCTCGCAAGTGAACTTCCTTTGGAAAGCCAGCGCACACTACAATGAAGAAGTAACTCGCCATTTTCTTCCGTTTCTTCTGGGAAAAGCGTATGAAATCTTTGTCGATTCAGAGCACGAGCTTGTATTTTGTTGATACAGCGCACCACGGGGTCAACAACGAAAGACAAGTTTAAGTCCTTGGCACAAAGACCTTCTTGATGAATAATATAATGATACTTGAAAACTTTTCTTCCCAAATAATTTTCAAGCAATGCAACAAAACCTTTTATTCTGCCAGCCATGCAAGGCGCTCCATTTGTGCAAACAATGTCTAATTTTGTCTATTCTACTTTGTTAACTTCAATTACATTTTTAAGTTCCTTAAAAATGTCTTCACCTGTAGTTAAAACTAGTTGGCGCAAATCAAGAAGTTCTTCTACAGTATCAAAATTATTGTTCGTGTGACGCAAAAAGATGCTTAACTGCGCATTGTCAGTGATATCACAGCTTTCATCCAAAGTTAATGAAAAATATTTGCAATTTTGAAGTGCAGAGACAATTTGCGTTCCAAAATCCTGATCCATATCATCTAAACGACGCAAGACGGTATTTCTGGACATAGCTATTTTATCAACCATATTTTTTAAAATTTAGTTCACCGACATTTTGGGCGAAAATTAAAAGACTGCTTTTTATTATGTCCTCTCCGTCAGAATATGGTTTTTTCTTGCGGGCTAACAACAAAGAAAGTTCACAAGGAGCCTTCACCATGGTTTCCATTTCGTCATTTCTCTTCTGGAGCAAAGATTGTTGACCTGCTAAAGATTTCTTTCTTTATTAATGAATTCCGTTCGCAAATTTGATCCAACAGGATATTTGCTGTTGAAATCCCTATGCAGTTGTTTGAACCAATGGTTCAAGTTAAATTTTTTTGTAACTGCTATACAAATTCCTGATATCAACAACCGGCTTGGAAGCATTTTGATGAGCAAACAAGTATTGTTCTTCTCAGACTGTTTTAAAATCACGTGCTGCAATATCCTCGTCATAATTTCTATTCGATGTCGAAGGTTTACTCATAAACATATAAAAAATTTAAAAATTTTTTAAACAACTACGCTGAACGCTTAAATCTAAAAACGATTTTAGGAAAGGAAAACAGCATAACGTACTGCTAAAGAGAGTTTAAAATCAACTGAGTCTGACAGCTAGAAACAATTTGTTGATGTTACGCTACAAATTTTCTAGACTCCGAATCCAACATTCTGATTAGTCATAGATGCAAGTTCACACTCCTTCTGCTTTATAAAGTGGCTTCTTTGTGCAGATAGAATTACATCTACCGTATCAACAACTGCGCTCCTAATATATTGCAGAATTACTTCTTGACATTACAGAAATCGTAAACAGCAGACATCTCTGGAAAAACCTTTTTATTTGACATCACGCTGACAGCCAATAGCTATAAGTTTCAGCCCTGCACGGGGAAGCCGAAATTTAAATGGAAATCTGAGATGCTAAAAATTAACCGCTTCAGAGAGAGGGTGACTTTTTGGGCAGTTTCGACCATCCGAGAGGGAGAGAATTTATTTGTTTTTACACTGGTGTCCAAAAGTTAAGCATAAATCGTAAGATGCGAAAAACATGGAGGAATATACGTAAAATTATTCCAAAATTTCTTGCGGATATTAATTGGGTGAAGAAGAAACATTGGGTTTATGCAAAACCTTTCAGTCGACTACGTCCTGCGCGAAACACCGGCGCATGTCGGAACGCGGAGAAACCTATTCACGCAGCATAGGCAGTTCAGACAAGTTTCGTGAAACTGCTGTGCGAAGGAACGTTGTTAACCATCAAACAAGGTGAATGATGGTACAAAGACGCCAATTGGACATGTTTACGAAAGTAAAAATCGTTGGAATGCTGGAATCCTCACACTCGCAAACCGAAGTGTCTCGAATTCTGAATGTGGACCAGTCTATGATCTCAAGACTGTGGCAGAGGTTTCAAAGAACGGGA
Organism: Trichonephila clavata; assembly: GCA_019973975.1. Lineage (NCBI taxonomy): Eukaryota > Metazoa > Arthropoda > Arachnida > Araneae > Nephilidae > Trichonephila > Trichonephila clavata. The sequence continues at coordinate 35,662 of BMAO01035843.1, read as the reverse complement.
GATGTTACCCGACAACCAGTATCAGATCGCAACCACTCACCAAGACCGATATCTGGTAATAAGTGCTCGACGTCAGAGGGGCAGTACGGCCAGAGCACTGGATTCGGTGGTCACAGTCGCCACAGGAATACGAATTTCGAGACAAACTGATTACAGGAGACTCAATCATGCTGGCCTGTATGCCAGAAGACCAGAAGTTTGCATTCCCCTCACGTCTGCGCATAAACGTGCTCGTTTGAACTGGAGTTTGAAACATCAACATTGGAGTGTGGAAGAGTGGGCCAATGTGATGTTCAGTGACGAGTCACGGTTTAGTCTGAGTAGTGATTCTGGGCGGGTAACGATATGGAGAGAACGTGGAACACGTTGTGAACCAAGAAACATAACGGTAAGACATCATTTTCCATCAAGGGGAGTAATGGTATGGGCAGGCATCATGATGGACGGCAGCAGAGACCTCCATTTCCTTGACACGGTGTCTGTGACTGCTCAAAGATACAGAGACGAAGTTCTTGAGCCTTATGTTCGCTTGTTTCGAGGTGCTGTCGGTCCTCACTTCATATTCATGGATGATAATGCGCCATGTCACCGAGCGGTGCTGTTTGATGACTGCATTGAAACGGAAAATATCCAGCGCATGTCGTGACCTGCGAAGTCCCCTGATTTAAATCCTATCGAGCATGTATGGGATATGCTCGGGAGACAAATTGCAGCCCTTTCGCACCCACCAAGCTCCGTTACAGAACTGAAGAGAACTCTCCAAGAAGCTTGCAACCGTTTGAGCCCACAACTCATTCATCATCTCATAGCAAGTATGGTAAATTGCTGTTTAACGTACCTGGCTGTCAGAGGTGACCCCACGCCTTATTAAACTGCAGCATCAATATTTAATTTAATGTTTTCTTTCATTTTTTCTTTAAATTGTGAATCCGTGCTATGCTCAGTTTTCTTTCAAACTGCTACTTTGGATAATAAAATTAACTATTATCATTCTTTTGATTTGCTTCCTTATTATATAACCATTTTACACTCGCATATCACGTTTCCCGCCATTCTGATTTACAGTTCCTTCTTTATTCACATAATTGTCAATTATGCTTAACTTTTGGACACCAGTGTAGTTTCACGTTACTAAACACTTTTCTCGGAACGTTACAAAGCAGTAGAATTGTAAATTTTGGAGCATGATCTCATTTTTGGCGTTTTTCTGAAGAAAAGAAAAATCTTGCTTAGCGCCCTTAAAATTTCACCCTGAAAATTTCTGTTTCTTACATATTCTGTTCATGTCAATTTTTTTATTCTAATTCAATTAATTCAGTAATATTTTCATAATATTTTTGTACTTTTTCAAAAGTCTTCGCTCGCCACAGTTACGACTCCCGCGTGCCACAATGTGGCACGCAGACGCGGGTTGGCCACCCCTGGTGTAGAGCAATGTTTTCACATATTTTTTTCATCACAAAAGTAATTTTTAATTTAAAAGTTTTTTTTTTGTTATAACTAAGAATTAATTTAATTTTATGAAACATGTCTTCTTTTCGGTACTATTTTTATACTAATATTTCTTGAATATACAAAATATTTTACATAAAAACAATAAAAAAATGTATTCAAATAATTTTTTGGTAAAATTATTTTATAATTTCTCTGAAAAAAGTGTAAAACTTGGAAGTTTTGAAAATCTGGAATTTTTTCCTTTTTCCTCATGTAAAATTTGCTTTTCAAAATAAAATTAGACATTAAAAAGAGAAAAATATTATTGCTCCTTTCTATTAAAAAAGAAAGAATGGTTTACTTACATTAAACACAAGAGGAACTATCTTTTAAAATGTGTCAAAAGAGGCGTGATCGTTTGTTTACATTTTTAATCATTTCTTTTTTCTTATTTTAAGGTTATTTTATCATCGAACATATAAGTGTTATACATTTTTAGATTTAGAAAGATATGCACTACTTTTTAATATTGATATTGGAAAATTTATTTTTTGAATGTGTATGGTGTCCCGGTTCTCCTAAAGTAAAAAAAAAGCCAGTCTCCTTACAAACTCTATACTGTTACTATTTTTGAACGGAAGTTGTATTCTTTAATTACTACAGGAATCCTTCAATTTATTTTTATTAGGTATTTTCAAATACAGAATTCTGATGTATTAAAATATAAATAAACTCATTTCTAAATTTTATATCTCCAAAATCCTAGTTTCAAAGTAGCTCTATTTTGCAAAATATTATTATTATAGAATGTTTTGAAAATAGATTTCATTCTTCAGATCTCTTTTTTGTAAAAAAATACAATAAGATATAAATTTGTTCTTGTATTAATATTACTAAAACAGTTTTATATGTATATTCTAATTCAAGTGACACTAAATTTCAAAAAGTTATTCATTTCTACGCTTTCTCGAACTTAGGTAAAATACCTTAAAACCATATAATAAAAATAGTTTCCAATTTTTTCAAAACTACTTTAAATTTATTCTGTTTACGCTCATTGTTTTTAAATGAGGAAAGGGCTGTTTACATGAAAGCTCATGAAGTCTATGAATACGTTAAGAATATTAAAGAGTTTTGAGTTTTGTTTCTGTCAAGAGCTTTTAGAATGAAATTTTACTTTAAAAAACGAAATGGCTCAACAAACTCGACCACTTTTAGCTCTTAGGTAGTTTGATAACAAAACATACAAAAAAAAACCCAACTAAAAACTAATATTAATACCATTACGAATTAACTAGTTTCGCTTACTATTATAAGTAATTTGAAAGGAAATTCTGACAAACGGTACGGAAACTGTTATCCCGGTCACGTAAAACCGTGAGTCTAAATGCAGGAAACTCAAATACTATTTCTCGAAATCTTTTTGTATCATTAACGGAAACAATGGATTACTTTAATGTTACCCACACAAAAACTTCTCGCACACGCATTCATGTATTTCGCACTCCGACACGTTAACTCAATCTTTTTTTTCTTCTGATTTCTGAGGGAAATTCCTTGTGAAATATTCCTCGTTCCGCGTATCTTAGCATGATAAGAAAAACGTACCAGTTTTAGGGCTTTATTTTACTTATTTATGTCAACACAGTACTTTGTCCGTTCTTTCAAAGTTATGAATGGATTTTCCAAAGTTAACAGGTGGAAAAATAGAACAATACATAGGATGAGTAATATTTTGCAAGAAGTTGCAATGATACACAGCTGAGTATCACATGAGTCTGAGTAATATTTGTTCAACTCTAAAGGAAACTTTTTTTCAGAATTTTAAGTTTATTCTTCATATATGAATGTATCTTTTTTTCCTTCTTATTTCTGCTTTCGGATTAAAAGCTAAGAGGATCAGTAATTACAACTTTGTTGTTTACTATGTTATAAAAAAGAAGAAAAAATCGAAGCGCTGTTAAGATTTTGCGGTTTAACACATTTTCCCTTACAGCTGTACAAAATATTCTTAGCTGATATCTACATCCGCAAAAAGTATTTTATATGTTTGCAGTGACAATATTCAGTGTAAAATGTTTCTTTCTTTTTGTAGAGATATAACTACGAATTCAAAGCGAAATATAGTTATCGAAATTATTTGACAAAATTTAAAGTAAGAAATGATCATTGGAACATTTTTTAAGTAACATAAATACATGATATAAATTAAGGAGACATGGTATGATTTAAAAAAAAAATTAATTTAAGGATTTTCAAAATTGTTTTGGTTACCTCCTGTGTGTGTTTCTTTGTAAAACAGATTTTGTGCTCAAAATTTCATAAAATGCTAGGCATTTAATTTTTTAAGGAAAAAACTTAAAATTTGTGGTGATTTTAAAATTCTACTCCTCATGCAAAAATTTACGAACACGCACGAAATTTGATTTACAAGTACATCAAACTATGTGTAATAAAAGTTGGTATGAGTTTTGCTATAACATGATTGGTATTCGTACAATACTTCTTTTTATGAATGCTTATTGAAAATTCCTTAAAAAATGTACAAATTCTGAGTTCAATTATTTTTAAAAAAATAAGCATTGCTTTGATTCAAAAATGTATACCAACTTTTGTTACATGTACTTTTTTTGTTTTTTTTGTTTAACATTTATAAACCCCGTGCACCACGCAATGTACATGTACTATTAGCAACAAAAAAAAAATTCAAAGCATTAGGTGCGATAGAAAAAAAGCCTTAGCATTTTAAATGAAGACAAACTAGTTATTTTACCTTTCTCCGAGATAAGTAAGTTTAAAGTTTTGATTTTCCATAGGGATGTGAATAAAAACGTACGTAAAAAGCTATCATAATTCTACGTTTTTTAAGTTTAGAGATTCCAAATTTTCCGAGGTTTTAGAAAAATATATAAAGAATAATTTAGGCTAAAAAAATTAGATTTTGATTTCTTGACCGATTTTTGTCATTTGAATCGTATTGTATCCCTTAAAATTGTATCCCCCTTATTGTATCCCTTTTCCAAAAATTTAATTTTAACTGTATCTTGAAAAGTCAAAACAGTATAATTAGAATTTTATGAAATGCTGTTTATATAAACGTGTGAATGTGAAAACATTTTGGCCACAGTACTCCCCCACCAGTGAGTCGGTGCTTACTTTAGATACCGCCACAGTACTTCCCCACCAGTGAGTCGGTGCTTACTTTAGATACTGCCACACTAATTTAATACTAACTCAATTTCTATTCTTGACGAAATACATGATGTAGTAATGTCCTCATTGGAGAAAGTTTAGTGATATAATCTACGATGGCACATCCTTCAATTTTTCCACGAGACTTTTTAGAATCTAAAAATGGAAAATCTTGATATTAAAGGAGAGATATTCGTGGACTTCCTAGAAAGTTAGTGCAGCCCCCTGGGGGTCTGCAGACTGCAGTTAAGAATTCCTGCTCTTGATGAGAGAGATATTCTAAAATTTGTATTAATCAAAGATGGATGTTAAACATCAATATAAGTATTAAAGGTGGAAGACTGCTTCTCACAGATTCGAATTATTCTTACGGTTTGCTATCCTTCTTCCACCCTTTGTTTACTCGTATAGTATTGATGAGGAAAATTCTAAGTATTGTATAGGACACATCTTCTGAATCCATCATTAATATTAAAAAAGGTACATATCAAAACATATATAATCAGTATTCTTTTCTGTGTGCGACATGCACTCTTCATCTGGCTAAAGATTTTATGGATTTATACAACGACAACTTTATTTTAAAATTTATTAATTTAGATGATGTTATGATTTTCATGACGTGTGAATTCTGCTTACATATCTATGATGAATTTTATTTATAATACGTAGAATTTTTTTTATTGAAAATTAGGAACTAATGGACTCAATTCATGGGACGTCAGAGTGTAGGATGACTACAGTCACGTGTTTCCAGTCAATTAGTTCACACGCTTTGCTGTTGCCAATTTTTGTATTTTTGCAGAAATTTCTTTTAAAAATATCTACTTATCAACAATGAAAATGAACACAGAGCAATAAAATGCACTTTATTTATAAGCACACGTATAATGTAAGTAGTTCTATAAAAAATATTGGAAAACCTTTTTGAAGAATAATAATATTTGAACATATTTATCGAATTATGAAATTTGAAAATGTATCTAAATTTTTTGAGTAGAGCAATAAGTACAAATCTGGTGTCAGTTTGGACTCAAAGGGGAACACGTGATTGCATTATTTCTGACAAATATTTTCTTTTTAAAAGAAAGTTTCTGTGAAAAGCAAAAGTTAGCATCAGTGAATTGATTGGCTGGAAACACGAGACTGTACTTATCAAATCTTATTTTTCCATCACCCTAAGCAGATCGTGTGTTAACATGAATGTTCCAGCATTTTAAGCGTATTAACAGAAATCATAGGTTGATAATTTCTTAAAAATAGAATTAAGAATCGAATGAATAAAATGAGTGGATAGTAAATGCTTTTATATATAGCAAAAATTTCAATAATATTTTACTTTCATAAAATAAAGTCTCTCTCCGGTATTAAATATTAACTGAACTTCCTTTTCACTTCCACAAAACCTTCTTTCACAGTTTCTTCCGATTAAATATTGCTGTCATGGCTACTTGTTTTGATTTTTGACTCAATCTAAACTTGTAATTATTTCTTTTCATCACAAATATTTTCTTACCATTTTCCAATTTTTCACTTATTTAGAGTAATACACTATATATATAAAAATAAATGCAGTTCAAATATCCATTTCAAACTTATGGTATAACAAGGTATCGGTAGCCTTATAACAGTGTTGTGCCTATCCAATATACCAAACATGAATCAGGGTGGGGAAAAAGGAAAAATTTGAAACAATTGGATTCCCTCGGGAAAGCATGCAGAATTAGAAAATAGAGGTCAAGAATACAAACTTAAGGATTATATTAAATAATAGCATTTCACCCTAGTTTTTCGTCTCAAGAATGTCTCCGACATAAAATTCGGAACACATTTGAGATAAATCCCTTTTTTTAAAGTTGACGGGGGATGTTCACACATCTCAAACACAACAAATGTTTTCTTTTTCTATAAAAAAAATTCACTGCGATAATTAGCCTTAATAGGATATTTGATAAGTATAAAAACAATATTTTACTAAATATCTGGCAGATTTTACGGAGTAAATGGCCAAATAAAGGTCTTCTTTATGAGATAATCCAGAATGAAATTACTACTAACAGCTTATTGGTAAACAGAGTGCTCCACATGAGCAAATAAATACATTATTTGGATTAAAATTTGAACAAAGCATGTTTTTTGAGAGAGGATTAACATTGCCAATTAATATTCCCTGGTGTATGGATTAAGGGTTTTACTATTCAGAAGTAGAGAACGTTGACTTTCTTTGGTGATTGAGAACACATACCAAATACTTCGATGAAAGGCCGAATATTTGATGATATTCTTCTATATTCGGACCATCACCGATATATGTCGACCATCTCAGGCATGCTTTGATAGAGGTCGCTGTCCCACGACTCAATGCAGTTGTGAAGCACTTCTGCAGTTGTGAAGTTTCTTGTGCACTTCGAAGAGCCACAACAGTTTAAATTATTGCAAGGAATAAAATTGCATAGTGCCTAACACATACACTGGTGTCCAAAAGTTAAGCATAATTGATAATTATGTGAACAAAGAAGAAACTGTAAATCAGAATGGAGGGAAACGTAATATGCGAGTGTAAAATGGTTATAAAATAAGGAAGCAAATCAAAAGAATGATAATAATTAATTTTAATATCCAAAGTAGCAGTTTGAAAGAAAACTGAGTATAGCAAGGATTCACACTTTAAAGAAAAAATGAAAGAAAACATTAAATAAAATACTGATGCTGCAGTTTAATAAGGCGTGTGGTCACCTCTGACAGCCAGGTACGTTAAACAGCAATTTACCATACTCGCTATGAGATGATGAATGAGTTGTAGGCTCAAACGGTTGCAAGCTTCTTGGAGAGCTCTCTTCAGTTCTGTAACGGAGCTTGTTGGGTGCGAAAGGGCTGCAATTTGTCTCCCTGCGTATCCCATACATGCTCGATAGGATTTAAATCAGGGGAGTTCACAGGCCACGACATGCGCTGGATGTTTTCTGTTTCAAGGAAGTCATCAATCAGCACCGCTCGGTGACATGACGCATTATCATCCATGAATATGAAGTGAGGACCGACAGCACCTCAAAACAAGCGAACATAAGGCTCAAGAACGTCTCTGTGTCTTTGAGCAGTCACAGACACCGTGTCAAAGAAATGGCAGTCTGTGCGGCGGTCCATCATGATACCTGCCCATACCATTACTTCTCTTGATGGAAAATGATGTCTTACCGTTATGTTTCTTGGTTCAAAACGTGTTCCACGTTCTCTCCATATCGTTACCCGCCGAGAATCACTACTCAGATTAAACCGGGACTCGTCACTGAACATCACATTGGCCCACTCTCCCACACTCCAATGTTGATGTTTCAAACGAGCACGTTTATGCGCAGACGTGAGGGGAATGCAAACTTCTGGTCTTCTGGCATACAGACCAGCATGATTGAGTCTCCTGTAATCAGTTTGTCTCGAAATTCGTATTCCTGTGGTGACTGTGAGCGCCGAATCCAGTGCTCTGGCCGTACTGCCCCTCTGACGTCGAGCACTTATTACCAGATATCGGTCTTGGTGAGTGGTTGCGATCTGATACTGGTTGTCGGGTAACATCTCCCGTTCTTTGAAACCTCTGCCACAGTCTTGAGATCACACACTGGTCCACATTCAGAATCCGATACACTTCGGTTTGTGATCGTGAGGATTCCAGCATTCCAACGATTCTTCCTTTCCTAAACATGTCCAATTGGCGTCTTTGTGCCATCATTCACCTTGTTCGATAGTTAACAACGTTCCTTCGCACAGCAGTTGCACGAAACTTGTCTGAACTACCTACGCTGCGTGAATCGGTTTCTCCGCGTTCCGACATTCGCCGTTGTTTCGCGCAGGACGTAGTCGACTGAAAAGTTTTGCATGAACCCAATGTTTCTTCTTCACCCAATTAATATCCGCAAGAAATTTGGAATAATTTTACGAATATTTACTACATGTTTTTCGCACTTTATGATTTATGCTTAACTTTTGGACACCAGTGTAGTTAAGTAAGTGTATTATTGGTATTATTTTTTTTGTTCTCAGTTTGAATGTACTTTTCATTTTATGTTCAACAGTTTATTTACATGGGCTATTACCTAAGCTCCCTACTATTTTAACATATACACCCAAATTTTCTTTATACTCGGTAGATACGTTCCTTAGAAAACCGTAAAATTTGGGGATATGTTCCATAACTTAAAAAAACATGTTACATGAAAGATCTCTACCCCCCCCCTTCCCCGAAAACAAACATAAAAATTAATAATAATAACATCCTCGTTACACAGATTTATAAAACAAAAACAATTCTTATTTATTATAGAAAAAAAACTAAAATTAGTATACAGTGAAAATTTAGTCTATATATAAAAACAAACAATATTTTAAAATTCAAATTGATATCAGGAGTAAAAATTCATCGCTACACTTGGCAACAAGCGTGCATGTTTATTACAAACTGAATCAAAAATGCTATCATCAGTAAATATGTTTGTCACAGTCATCGGTTTCGATACGAATGCAGAATTTTGTCCTTTATTAACGGCTTCTGCTGGTTTTTTGGTTGTAACAAAATCGATTATTAGCGGTTATTTTTTCTCAAGTTGCATATATATTTCTTGATATTCTGCTATACAAAGCATACAATGAAGTTGAAATTTTGATGCACGCCTTATGCCAGGATCATTTGTATGAAATTTTTATTCCATACTTGTAGCAAATTTCAAGCTCTAGGGAATGAAATCAGCTATTAATAGCTGAACTACATCCTCGATTTCGTCTTTATAGACTTATTTATTACAGTAGAACGTCGTTTGTCCGAACGTTTACTATCCGGAGCGTCAAGTATGCGAACCAAAGTCCGGATATGTTTTCGATTGTATAATGCTCAATAGTTGTTTCGCATGAGGCCAAAAAGTGTCGGGAAAACCCAAGGTGAGGGATATTTGCGAAATATCATTTGTGTGATTTGGTAAAGATCTGCGCGGAATATTAGGTCAGTTTGTTTACAAGTGAGGGGGTGTATACGTGCTCTTTTGTTGAGTTTTGTTGATGTAGAAACATCAATGGATTCTAAAAGATGACGACAATGGAAGACAATGGATTCTAAAAGATGACGACATTGTGACTTCCGTGCAAGAAAATCCAACCCTGTGGACGATGAAACGGATGAAGACGATGACATCAACAACAACAACGAAAGTAGCAAGGGTGCATCAAATGCTGACGCGTTTCCTGCGTGAGGGACAGCTATGGAGTGGTACGCACAACCATAAGAGTGCTGTCCTACTCAACTAATGCTGCTGAAGAGAATCAGAGACCTTGCAGCGAAAACACGAAAGTGTACAATGGTACAGCAAAAAATAAGAGATTCTTTTCCACAATAAAGGTAAAATTGCGACACCTATTTTGCTTTTTCTTCAAGCACATTTCCCGCCTGTGATGATTTTCAATATTCGTATAGTGTCCAGTTTCATATACTCCATAGATCACATTCGGTTTTCGGTTATCCGAACAATCGCGTATCCGAACGGTGCCCGGTCCCAATTGATTCGGATAAACGACGTTCTACTGTAACATAAACTGCAATAAATTCGATCAAATCATCCTCCTCCAAAGGGCACGAATCCATAAATTTTTGGAAATCCGTGCTAGAATAAAACATTTATGTAAAAAAAAAAATCGTTGAATTCGTTTACATATTTCAAATACGTATAAAAAAAAACCCTGGAAAAAATGAGTTGGGAGCATCATAATGAGCTATACTAATGAAGCATGATTTAAAAACTTAACTAAAATATATTTGTTTTCAACATTCAGCACGTGTTCTTGGCGAGTATCGACATTTGTCGGTGTAAGTGAGAAATAAGAATATTCAGCACGGACATACACAAAGCGAATACGGTCTTTCAAAATAATATATGCACAATGAAATCGTTACATTAGTTTCCTTGTAAAGAATTTCGAAAATTGATAATGTCTTCGTAAAATATTGACTTTCTTACATGATAGGAGAAGTTCTTTGCAGTGACTTTGGAAACCTGCGTGTTTGTAAAATCTCTCATTATGCGATTGCATAGTGTCGTAGGGATAAGGAAATCAAAAGTGCTTCAAAATCACTTGAAGCAATTTGAGCGAAAAGACGCTATATCTGCCAAACACGAGTCCAGTGAAATAATTATGGCGAGTATAATTATATCCAGTGATATAATTATACTATTTTAAGGCTGTGCCGGACTGCCTTACGGGGCATAAAAAACGGCTTTTGAACTTTATTGAAGTTATTCTTCATTTCTAAATTTTTATTTATTTTTGATTCTTCACTACAACAAATTACTGAAAAAGGTTTTCATATATTCGTGTCGATATTATATCCATATAAGGTACATCTTATTTCTCTCTGCAAATGAAAATATTTTAATGTCAATAAAGTATATACAACCAATTCTTTTTTATATTATTTTAAAATAATACGCCAAAGAGCTTGTCACATTTTTTTGCACACGGCTGATTTATTGTACCATGATTTAGGTCCGATAATTTTTCGTCGAAAGGACAAAAACAAAATTAATTAATAAACTAGTTACGTAAAGTATGAGGCATTTAAACTAAATATAAGTATAGAAGACAAACATTGATCACATTGTACCCTGAAATTCCAACAAATTTGAAGGTTTGTGTGTGTACCAATAATTATGTAATAAATTTACATAACTAAAACAGAAACAAAGAAATAAGAAGTATATCTGATTGTGTAAATGCAGCCAAAATTTTGTTTTTCTCACCTCATTTACTCGAAACTTATTACTGAACCAAAATTTCTGTTGCATCCAACCTTAGGGATAAAACAAATATTTCTAATGTGAGGACTGATTGCGATAAATCTTACCAAAATAAAAGGGCTATAAATGTAGTGATAAATGATTAATATTATTCAAAATAAATTTAATTTTAGATTTTTACATTCTTTCATAAGGGTACGTATTTATTCTTAACTATATTTTTGTTGTTATAATTGAAATATCTATATTAATTTAATATTAATGTATATAATGTATGAATGCTATAATCAAAAATAAAGGTAAATTGATACAAAAAACCCCACTTAAACATTTGGATTTTCATCTCTTTTTTCACATGTTCTTAGAACTAAATAATTTTCTTTATTTAGATGCTAACACGTGTTCCTTTATGCTATGTAAATCATATATTTTTGACGCGGAATTTTTTATACGATTTCTCGATTTACTATGTAAAAAATATTTGAAAGTATTTATTTCCTTACATTCTTCGTAAGTTATTTAAAATAAAAAATGTGATTTTTTGGAAATAATGTGCATATATGTTTAAGGATGCCTTATTAAACTTTTTTATCACACAGCTAACATTACTAAATAAATTACTGTGGTTTGTTACTAGACCAGCATTAATGTGGAACAGGATTTTCTATTTAAAAAGCTTTCCCATTTCAAATTTAGGATATCGTTGATAAGATCATTATTATGTCCCAATTTTTCTATTTATTATAATTTGGCAGACTCGTCAAGATAGATATGATGGTTAATTTATGCTAATACTGTAAGTTAATTTTTTGAGTGAATGTTCTATAAAAAAATCACACATATTAAGGCTCAGGGTCACTAGAAAGTTCACAGGTTTCAAGGTCACTAGAAAAATTATGGTCTCTCTCTCCCCAAGCACTTCATAATAAATAGTTACACATTAATCCATCCTGGTGGATCTTTATGCAGTAACAATGAGGCTGCAAATTTGTTGGGCAGACATTATCAGAAAGAGAGTAGACTTTCTTTTAACTCTGAAGACAAAGGGATAGCAAAATCAGCGAGAGATTGTATTCATAAAAGCCACTGTAATCCCAGTGGATGCAATTCCGTTTTTAACAAGGATTTTGCAATGATGGATCTGGAAATTGCTTTCCAGGAATTGGATTTTAACAAATGGCCTGGCATGGATGGAATACATGGCTTTGAAGTTTTGCTATACTGAGAGTGTCAACACAGATATTTGGATATTGAGTGATAGCCGAAGCTCTATTCAGCATCTATCTGAATGGCGGAGGCATGGTGACAGAACGACAACGAGTATTATACAGTTATTAAATAGCTTGAATGCTAATGTTAAGATCTTTTTTCAGTGGGTACCATCGCACGTGAATGTATATGGGAATGAGATTGCAGATGGTTTGGCCCGCGAGGGCAGCCATAAAGATTCTACACATGGTGGCTGCCTTACTTTTCCAGAAATTGCTACTCCGGTCAAACAAGATATCAGTTCCTCTTGGAGGCAGACCCCCGTGCATGAATGGTATGAAGGAAATCGCCCTGGTGCTGCTTTACTTGGGACAAGCAGTAGGCCAGATGAAACTACTCTTGCTAGACTACGAAGTGGACATACTCGAGCTCAACGGCATGTGGATGGTGTTAAAGTTTACCCTTCTTATCCGAAATGCAATGTGAACCAAGCCGCTCCTGCCCACATCTTTGCTTGTATTGGATGCCATAAGAGCCAGCTGTTCTCAAGTCCAACTACAGTTCTTGATTGCTTAAAAACGCACGGGTTCATGGACTTGATATAGATGTTTCTGTCGCTCAAGTGGGATAAGAAACAACAACAACAACACATTAATAACAAGGTTAAAAGAACTGATAGATTTTTTCAATTATTGAGGATCTTCAGGGTGTTTAAGGCAAATCAGCCTTAGGGATAATGGGGCCACCAAGCAATTTTAAGAAGTATGTTATAGGATATAGCCTCGAAGTTCAAATCTCTTTAAAGTAAACCATATCGACTCCTTATCTGCTTAGCAACAAAGTATGGTATATCCCCAGGTTTTCTTTGTGGATATTTGTTGTTTAATCCTATAAAGTAATAATTGTGTCATACTGAGTCTAACAAAATCAGGTCAGTTTTAAGAAATATAATTTATAACCAAACACACACAAATACATGCCCAAATGATTTAAACTTTACCTTATGTTCAACCGAAAATACAGATTATAAAGTGCCATGTTGTCTTCTCAAAAATAAAACAATGTATATCTCTAAGGGAAACACGTGTAGCATTCGCTACTATTCCTATAGATTTTCCCCCACATCGCTTCGCCAACGCTAAATCGCTGCTAATTCAATTCATCAACACATGATTGTTATTTAAATCACGATTTGACTTTTCAATGTCAAATTTACTTGGGGTTTTGTTATTATGTAAGTTGTTTCAGTTGGAGCTGCGGGAGGTGTTATTCAAGACTAACATATGTGGGAAAAGCCACCGGTTCTTGTTCTTTAAGGAACCAGTTTGGCTTCGAATTAATCAAATTAAATAAAAAAATGTGTCTTAACTAATAGTACAAGGGCAAATGCAAAAATAGAAATTAGATGCTCTTTTCTCTCCTGTTTTGGTACTTAAAGGGGATTCATAATATTCTGTTTCATCTTTTTTGTCACATAAGACCTCAAACCAGTTAGTTCAACACATCATCCAGCAAAAAGATTGTCCATTACTTTGGCAACAGTGTGTTTGCATCCATTAAATTTACTTTTTTCAGGATCTTTGTTGCCATCCACGCACCATTGCAGTTTTCCTACTTTTCATTTGAGAATATTATTTAAATAATTTTTTCCTCGCGAAAGGTGACTTGAAGGGGTTGTAAATGTATCGGGTGGTTTTGCATGAACAAAACAAGTGAAAACGAAATAAAATAATAGAACCTGACCTTGAAACTTAAAAGGTATTTAACATTCTTTTGTTGTTGCTACATGGAATGGTTGAAGATGTTTTTTTTTATAGCAGTGAAAGTCAAAAGCGATTTTGGAAATTTTCTTCTTTGTTTGCATTACTCTTAATGTATTAAAAAATGAAACTGACTTATACTTTTGATTTCAGCTAATTGTTATGACAAAACTGGTTATATTTTGAGAAAGTGTTTGTTTCAATTTAAATTGTCTCCATAAATCACAATTGTTCAATCCAGGCAGATAGATCTAAAGAAATGCGGGTGTCAAAATGAAAAGAAAGGAGTTTAAAGTAAGGCAAACACAGTAACTTTACGGAATATTCACACACTTTTTTTTGCATTTACTGACGAAAAGTTAAAATACAATGCTTTTTTAAAGCTTCCGATAAAAAAAAGGAAATTTTAATTTGAGCAACATTCAAATGCTGCATTTATTTGCAAGTCTCATGTAATTTTCTATCAGTTTACATTTTTACAGTTAGTAATATTATATAAAAGCACAATACACGTTTTCCATTAAACCAATTCCTGTAATATATAATTAATATGTATTACTTAATTTTGAAATATATCAATTGAGTATTATTGATAAGCACAGCAGGAATGAAAAAATCCAATAAGCAAAAAATGAAAGAATTTACGTCCTTATAGCACGGGTTAAGAGAACCACGAGTTAAGTGTACCAGGACATACTCGAAAGGGTAAAATGCCAAAACTAAGACTCTTTGTTTATTGGACATATATCTTTAAAAATTCTCAACAGAGCTTAGATTTTTTTTGTGATCTTAAAAAAGATATATTAACCATTTTCTAGAAATACAAAAATAATTTTTCGGTTTATATTTTCTGTTTAATTTATATAAGTCGGACATAATTTTTGAGATCTCATAATACTTGCTTATGTTTAAGTACCGTTTTTTAAAAAAGTATCTTTTAAACATGTAAAATATTTTTTGCAAATATATATAAAACAAAATACACAAAATATAGTGAATCTACTTTTTTAGTAAAATATTTAGACAGTTTCTCGAACAAATGATACAAATTTTGTAATTTTGTGAAAACTTTTATTTTCCCCTCCACTTTTTCACACATAAAACTATTTGTTTTAAATCTATGTACTACTTAGACTAAAAACAAATAAGTTCATTCTATGCACAGGTAGCCTGTAGAGAAGTAGAAAGAAATTTAGAACCCTAGAGGCTAATTTTTTAAAGTTTACCTAAAGGCGAAACATTTTCGCTTTTGAGAAAAAGTGAAAAAATGAAAAGTCGCCATATTTTCACATATCATATAATTGAAGAGTATTTTTTCCTCTCTATTTTTATATACCTCGTAATGATACTTCAGACATTCTCTAAAGTTAAAAAAGTAATTTGAAATTAACATTGTTATAGCTGAACATGAATAGAATTTTATCAAACATATTTTTATTTAGGTACCATTTTTTACAAAAATACTAGACATTATACGCCCACTTCTCTGGGTATTTCATGACGTTATATGAATATATACCGTTTATCTATGCATAAATTATCGATATCTTAGCATTAAGAATTCGCATGTATTGAAAAATTTTCTTACATTTTTTCATTTATAAACGACGCAACTTCCAAAGAATAATTTTTAAAATTGAAGTATAATTATCTTTTACTGTCTCGTAACCCCATCCTAAGTGGATTTTCACAAAACCCATTTTAGTGGATCTCTACTCAATAAAATAAACATGTTTGCCAAATTTCAAGTCTAAATCTAATAGAGCAAAAACGGAATTTTTTTAACAAGCTCCAGTAACCCCCTTTGAGATTTGATTCCTGTAAAAACCATTCAACAAACCAGTTCATTTCAACATACCAAATTTCATTTCTGTGGATCTAGTAGTTCGAAAACGGGTATTCTTTTATTAATACACCGTAAAAGATTCCCTCTCCCTAATAGGAGTCAATTTCCATAGAATTCTTTCTTATCGAATTTACATTCATTATATAAAAGTAACATGCATACTAAATTTCATTACGGTTAGTAGTTCTCTATTGAATTTTTTTTTTATAAATAAGTCCCAGAAACTCTCCTTCCCTCCCAAAAGGAGTTAATTTCCATAAAATCCGTTGTTAGCAAATCTATATTCAGCAAAAAAATTAAGTCTGTACGTCTTAAATTTCAAAAACGGTAATATTTATCTGTAGCTCCCCTTAAGTCCTTGCAACAATCTTTCGGGTCAATTCTCAAAAAACTTTTTATAGCGAATCTTTACTCCATGTAAGAAACATGCCTACCAAAAATTTCAAGTTTGTAGGTCTAATAGTTCAAAAACGGTAAATAATATCTAACACCCCTCAAGTCTTAAGAGGTCAGCTTTACTAACTCAGAAATCTTCCGGGCATGCGTCCAAACATTCTTTAAAGTTTCATCGCAATCGGATGAACGGTTTAGGAAGGTATAAGAGACATACAGACATTCATTTTTTATTTGTGTATAGTTAATTATATATACAGAATATTTTACATAAATATATAAAGCAGTAAACAAAATCTACTCAAATAGCTTTTTGATAAAATTATTGTATAATTTCTCTGAAAAAACCGTAAAACTTTGAAATTTTGATAATCTCGAATTTTTTCATTTTTTTCTCAAGTAAAACTAGTTTTTCAACAAAAAAATATTAGACATTAAAAAGAAACACATATTATGGTTTCTTTCCTTCTTTTCCTTGTTGTCGTTTGTTTACATTTTTATGAATTATTTTTTTCATATTTTAAGGTTATTTTTTTTATCGATGAACATTTAAAATTCTAACAGTAAGAATTTTAGATTCAGAAAAATATGCACTATTTTTAAAACTAAAATTGAAAAATCGAATTTTTTAATATGCATGATATCCTGGTTCCCTTAATATTGTTATTGTTTCCAATCCCAGGTTGTCTAGCAATGCTCTAGACAAGACGATCTCCATAAATGCAAAAAAAGAAAAAAAAATTCTAGAAATTCTGAAAATAGAAGAGGGTTCAGAAGGTCCTCGTCTTTTTTAATATCAAAACAAGCTAAGATCTGGTCAGGAGAGACCAGCTAGGAATTTTAACAGTGGCACTCTGGAAAAGCCTTCTGACCTTGACGAAAAATGAGAGCTTTTATATCGCCCCTCACAAAACGCGAGAAGGCAGTCTGGTATTTCCTAGGTATAAGCCTGAATGGATTTCTTTCGAAGTACCAAGGGTGACTAGGAATAGTTTTTCCAAGTTGATTGAGTTCAATAGGGCTCATCTCCCCCCAGCCCCAGTCCTGGCTAAGCAATAGGCTTTTTCTTTACCATCCCATGGGATGGGAGCCACTGACAATGTACACGATGGTTAGAAGAAATGAGGCCAAGATTAAGAATCGTCCTATCGATGTTCCATTAGATAGATGTCGTATTGAAGCAGGATTGTCAGTCAGAATCCACACAAACGTCTTCCTCGGTTTCACATGCCAACTGCAAACCTCTTCTGATAGCAATAAGCTCCGATCTAAAAACTGTATACAAATTTGGATTTTTGATCTTAATGTCCATGACTCTGGTAGGAGTACGGATGTGTATACTCCTACCAGAAATCCCTCCCCTTCACTTCTGCTACCATCAGTAGAGATTTTTAAAAATGTTTGTGGGATACAGTGGATTGTTTCCAAAATCTGATGGGATCCAGAATCTCAGAGTGTTTTACACAACTCTAGTCAGGAGTTGCAAAACACTGTAAATTGAGCAAGTACCAGAATTAAAACGAATTTTCTGCATTATTTACAGAAAAAAATCTTATTTCCCTTAAAATATTTTTAAAAAATTGAACTAATTGTGTTATATTAACCAGCTTTCCACGAGAATTGTTCTTCTTTATCTCTGCATCACTATCTTTCAACATCCTTTTAAATTATTCCGGAAATCACACAATTACAACAGAGAAGTCTTTTAAACTTTTAAAAAATTGGCTAGATCTAGTTAATCATGAGATCTAGAAAATAATCTTTCTAAAAAAAATAATTATAATCCAAACTGGAACATTTCACACAATAGAAAGTAAAAAAAAATATGAATGTGTGTCTTCTCTTTATAGGAAGTCATGCCGTTACCAGAACGAAAAAGCTGTAGATAAATTTTTATTTCTTATAAAGTAAAGAAATCAGATATATGGTATCCCAAGGTCTAAAACAAGGTTGGGCTACTAGCGGCTCGCTGAGACAGTCAGAAAATCTGCTTTTAAACCGAAATTTCTTTCCAGTGAGTGATCAAATACACTCACTTCCAAAAGTTAAGCACGAAGATGTAAATTGCAAAAAAATCAACAAATGCTGCTTTGATTGACACAAAATTTGGCAGTAAAGTAGCATATATATTTATACATAAATCAATAATTATATACAGAAATGAAAACAATATTAAGTTTTTGTAAGTTATCAGATAATGTCATATTGGAGACTTAAACAGAATTATGTATAAAGTGAAAATAAACAGCATAAAATGAAAAAAAAGGACATTAAAAGGGTATGTGATCCAGCTCAATAAGAGTGGCTGGAGGTGGGAAACGTGAAGATACAGCACGGCCGAGAGCATCCCAATGATTTTCAATGGAATTAAGTTCGGGCGAATATGCTGGCCACGCCATACGCGCAATCCCTTCACTCTCCTGGTAGTCATCGACGATGTCAGCTCTATGGGGACGTGTGTTATCGTCCATTAAAACAAAAGTAGGGCCAACTGCTTCAGCGTACAATCTCACAATGGGTTCTAGGATTTCATCTCGATACCGGACAGCCGTCACAGAACCCCGTTTAAAGATGTGCAGGTCGGTGCGGTATCCTAATGAAATTCCTGCCCACACCATAATGCTTCCGCCTCAGAATGCGAGATGTTCGGTGTTGTTTTAGGGCAGATTGTGTGTTCCTTGTTTACTCCATATCCTTATACGTTTGTCATCTGGCTCCAGAGCAAATCTTGACTCATCAGTGAACATGACATTGCCTCAGTCAGACACAGTTCAATTCCCAAATTCCCGGCACCACTTTAATCGTGCCCCTCTTGATTTGACGAATAGAGGAACACAAACTCGAGGTACCCAGTCATACAGTTCATTAATATGTAATCTTCGGCGTACAGTAGCTACAGATATAGCCTTACCAATGGACGCTGTAACCATAGATGTCACACGTGTGGAGGTCGCTCTGCGATTCCGCTTGGCTACAGTAGCAATATATTGATCTTCTGCGGGGGTTGTAACCCTTGGGCGACCGCCTAAGGGCCTGCGGACAACTGTGTGTGTGGTTTGGAATTGTTTCCATAAACGTGAAATTACAGAATGATGAGCGCCGAAGAAAAGAGCAACATCTGTGATCGACTGTCCTGCTTCAATGCGCCCCACAGCACTCCAGCGCTTAGAATCTTCCATTCGTTTTCTGAAAGTCATAGAAACACGTATGTCTTGAAAACAAATTGTACGAAAGTTTTTAACACTTTCTATCAGCACTTACAATTACCTTCTGTAACCCTTCATAAAGCTGACTTCTTATAAGACTGCCTTTTTTGCATATTTCTTGACATGAAAGCACGATTGGCTGTAACCTAATATATTTGCATACTTCCATCTACTTCTGCAGCGAATTGCATCCTCTTCAATTCTGATTGGCTTCCGGAAATTATCATTTTCTTCTCCGTGCTTAACTTTTGAAAGTGAGTGTATTCGTCTTTTATTTTTCACTATTAGGAAAAAACTTCGAAACTACTACTACTACTTAAAAAACTACTAATAAGAAACTACTTGAAAGTGTTTCTATATTGAGAGATCATCTGTAGAGTTTGAAAGACGAGGTCACACAAGATCTCATGTTTTATAGAAAATTGAGCCTAAATTCAATTTGCTCAGTTTTCCCATTATTGCTCATATTGATACAGCATCTGAAGAGTCATAGCTTCAACTTAGAGACTTAAAGTCAGATAATAGTGTAAAGAAAATGTTTCAATGCTATGACACTGACTTTTACAAATCTTTGTCAGCTGAAAAAATTCCATGCATGAATAAATGTTGTGGGGAAATTGTTTTTTATGTTTTAGTCGACATACATTTCTGGGCAAAGTTTCTCTTGCACAACAGTTAATATAGATGCAAGTAAGCTGACATTAACTTGTGGTGAGAATTTCAAGTAATCTCACTCCTGATTTAAAATAAAATAACAGGAAAATGTGACAGGGTACATTTGCCTGTCACATTTTAAATTAAATTGATTCTAAAATTAAATGTTCTTGTGTGTGTGCGTGTGTGTGTGCAGCTACAGAAAAAATGAAATCAGCAGAATAAATAAATTGAACTTAACTGCCATTGAAGACAAGTGGGCCGAGTGGAAGCGTATCGCGTTTCCACGACACAGGTCCGGTGTTCAAATCTAGGGCTGGGCCAGGTCGATTTAGCTTTTCATCCCTTCAGTAGGTCGATAAATGAATACCAAGCTTGCTTGAGAACTAAACACCGGGAATTTTCATGTTAGACTGACCACCTGACCGGAACATCAGCTCATGCACCTCTGCGCCCTTGGTCAGGAAAGCTGAGACTTTCACAGTCCTTATGGGTAGTTGCTCTACTGAATTTAGTTTTAGTTTAGTTTAAACTGCCTCTATTTTATATAATTTATTAATATTTTTTTAATGAATGCAATCATTTTAAAAAGGTGTGGCCCTCCGATATCCTCAGCTCCTACAATGTGGCCCGCGGGCCAAACAAGTTGCCCACCACCGGTCTGTAATATGACAGGAAAGATTGCAAAATCGCACATTTATGCGCGATTCATACGGTTCAATATTAAACCGCATTATTGAACTATATACAAGGTGTGACACAGAAAAAGAGACTAAGTGCGTAGCTTAAGAAAAAGAGTGGAGTTGGCAATAACTGTTTGGATGACGTTATCCCACTCACCTCCTCTATTCATGAGGCCAGTTTCGTCTTAACCGATCACGTCAGTTGTAGTACTGCATCATTGAGTGAATATGTGCAACTGCATTCTGCGGGAAAAATGTCGAATCAACATCAAGTTTCTTGTGATACTTAAGAAATCAGCCACGAAAACATATCAAATATTAACCGAGGTTTATGGAGATGAAACATTGTCTATTGTACATGTGTTTGAATGGTATAAGAGGTTTTTAGGGGAAGGGCCAGTGCGGAACATGTTTAATCTGCTGACCGCCCAAGAGTGATTATAAACCAAAACATAGGCGAAATTCGTGATATGAGTGGTTTTTCACTCACATCAGTAGTCAGAATATTAATCAACACTGTTAACCTAATTTATTTATAACTAAAATTTAACATATACCATTAAGCAAAATAGAACATATTCAAAAATAAATAAAATTAAAAAAAATCAAATATATATATATAACGTGTTTTTTTTTATTTTCCTGTAATCATTAGATATTTAAAAATAGCACTCTAACTACCGAAACCCGTTCGCGGAATAAAGGCACGCGAAACAAACGTCGAATTCCATTCAATTCGTGCTACAAAGAAGCAAAATATCATTTAGCACATTTCCTTAAATTTGATGACCAAGTGACTGGAGTCAGGGTCATAATCTAAATCAAGGAAATGTTTTTTGTGATCTCAACTAATAGAATGCGACTTTGCGAAAAGAAATTTAAAACTCTCATAAAGGGGGAAGGGAATGTTTTTCAGTAATTTGCTTAGAGGAGATTGATTTATCCGTAATAAATGATTACAGTAGTACTTTTTAGTACAAAAATCTATAATTTATAAACTATGCATTAATATTCTAAGACACTAAAATACATATATCTCACGAATTTTTTGTTTTAAATAAAAAAAGTTGCAACAAAGTTGGAGAAGTTGGAATAAGTAAAGATACTATAACCTTGAAACTTAACTTAAAGCTTTAAATGCAAGCCAATTATTTTGTAAAGAAGAAAGAGAAGAATACCCAATAATTTGCTTTTCTTCGAAGGGGCGTGAAAGTTTAAAAGGGAAAAAATGTTACCGGATTTCACTGAATTATATTCTTTGGAGTGGAATTAACCTTCAGAGTAATGAGATAAGTATTAGCGCATAGACACAAGATGTCCTTTTTTAGATAAAAAGAAGATGAAATATATATTTGACACATAGAAAAAAATAAGCACGTATAACATGACTAATATTTCTTAAATTTCCATTTTATAATCATACAATATTATAACTACTTCCCGGTGAGATATCTGCTAACTTCGAAACATAGTGCAAGAAAAAGTATAGAAAAAACCTAGTTGAAAAATGGAGTTATAAGCCTAATAATAGCCCGTGTAAGCTTTCAGTACCCTTGCAATCACTTAAACTAATAATAATGACTATTGTATGTAAAAAATACAGTCGGACCTCTATTTAATGAAGTCACTCAATCCGAAAAAAAGTTCTTCATGTGGAAAATTCGTTTAGTAGAGATTCATCTCTTAATATACTTTAAAAACCGTATAAAACAAATTTTAAATTCATAAATACAGTACATTAAAAAAAATAATTAATCACACTTTTTTTTGAAAATTAATATCTATTCATTTTATATATCTAACCCATCAAAAAGAAATTTGAAAGGAAAACAAGAAAAAAGAAAAAAAGACATTGTCCAGGAACACACCGTATTTTCCACTTTAAAAAATTAATTTTATATTAAAAATTAATGAATTTTTTAACGACATTTTCTAATTTTAAGCCTACGAGTAATTTTAAACGCACATTATTTTATAACCAGTAATTTTTCGCATTCATTTTACCCCACGTGTCCTAAAATTTAATTATTAATAAAATCTATTAATTTTGTTTGAGTTTTTTGTTTCGAAAAATTATGACCACAAATTCCATTGCTCTCGGTGAGTTAAGCACCTGGGTAATACCAGTTCAAGATTATGGATCACCATAAAATGTGCTAAAATAGAGTAGAATTTAAAAAATATCCTGAAATATTTTAAAAGCAGGAAGAAAAAGATCAAACAACAAAAGAAAAAGTTCGTTATATAGAAAATGTACTTTGCTATCAGGAGGTTATTTTAGAAAAGAAAATAGTAAAATGCTCTTGATTCCAGAAAAAAGTTAGCAAAATAGAGGTTCGTTATATGGAGTTTCGACTATATATATGTCGTGTTTTGCGAGTGAACATCAAGACATTTTATTTTGAATTGTCTTTATTCCATGAAATTACTTTGGAATCTGATTGCCAAGAGAGAGAGACGGACACGTGTTAAAAATCAGAGTTTGTGGCTACTCAAAAGCCAGATGCCTTTTCAAGTACATGTCTTATTGAAGAGGTATACTTGAAATTTAAGCATGCCATATAGGTAATAAAAATTAATGGTCGGAGCGGCACAATTCTGTTAAAGCCATGTGTTCTTCATTCCCGAACTGGGTAATAAATTTAATACTTGAAGATGTAACGGGAAAATAAAATTTAGAAGTGGTCTAGGGTTTAATTTTAGATCTAATTTAATATTGTAAATCTATTTTTTATATTGTAAATATATATTAATATTTACAATATTTTACTTTGTAAATAAATTGAATGCTGAAATTTTTCTTTTTTTTTTAAAGAAAAAAATCCATTTCTTCGCACAGATTCAATAAAATAGCATTTTAGTTACCTGGTACTTGTTTTGCTGTGTAATAAAAAACATACTTAATCTCAATATACTTTTTTTTTAAAAGAAAGTAATATTGCTCGTGATTTAAATGCACAGCTCATGCTATAAAAATCTCTGACTTTAAGTTCTATGAACACATCTTCTTCAAGATCAATGGAAAACAATTTATAAATTCGATTTGATTAGATTGTTCATCAATGTTCGTGCTTCGTGGGTGGGAAGAATTTAAGTGCCAATTTATTCTCTTCAAGTTTATTCAGAGTAAATGTCTCCTCAATAAAAGACTTATTTTAAGGAACTAAAACCATTTTAAAGCGAAAATTAAATTTTTGTGGAAAATAGATTTTAATAGATAGTAATTTTCTTTGAATATAAAATAAAAGAATTTTCGCAAGCGATTATGTCTTAGGAGAAGATTAAAAAGGCAAAATGATGTAAAATATCCTATAATTAGGAAAATGAAATTATATTTTGAACACATAAGTATGAAGTAAAATTTCTCTGTGTTGGGAATTGGGAATACATTAATTGGCAACGCACGAGTTAAGTGAACCAGGACATCATACACAGTCAAAAAATCAATTTAATTATTGAAAATAGTGCATAGTTTTTTGAATCTAAGAATGTTTAACACTTATATGTTCGTTGATAAAATAACCTTAAAATATAAAAAAGTAATTGGCAGAAATGTAAACAAACGTTTAGAAATGTAGAGTTTTAAAATTTTTTTCTACAAAGCATAATTTTTTGCTTTTAGGTACAATTTAAAAAAAAAAGAAACTATTGCACTATATGGTTCCAAATTTCTTATACTTCTATTCAGGAGACCTTTGCATATAGTGAACCTATTTCTTTTCAGACCAAGTAGCACATAGATTAAAAAAAAGTAGTTTTATGTATAAAAAAGTGGGGGAAATAAAAATTTTCAAAATTACAAAGTTTTATAATTTAAAAAAAAATATCTTAAAATTTTACTAAAAAATAAGTTCACTATAGTTTGTGTATTGCTTTATATATGTGCAACAAATATTTTACATATTTAAGAGATACTTTTTTTTAAAAATGGTACTTAAACATAAGCAAGTATTATGAGATCTCAAAAGTTATGTCCAACTTAAATTAAACAGAAAAAAAAATCTTTTAACTAAAAACTTATTTTTGTATTTTTATAGAATAATTAAAATATCTTTATTAAGATCACAAAAAAAATCCAATCTCTATTGGGAATTTTTAACGATGTATGACCCATAAACAAAGAGTCTTATTTTTTCACGTTTTACTTTTTGAAGCATTTCCTGGTACCCTTAAGTAGAGGACTCAAGTCCAGATCCCCCCCCCCCCAATAATAAGTCAATCAAAACATTGAAGACTCCGACACCTTAAGTTTGACTGTAGAAGTGAAGCAGTTAAATGAGTAATCAGCTAGGTCAAAAGTTGTTTCCATCATTTTACGGCACCTCAAAATTACGAGGTCTAAGTACCAATAACTCTCGAAATGAGATTCTTTACCAGAGGTCCATGGAATAATCTCACATAGTCTGCAAATTAGAATGGGAAATATCCGGTACTTATTACAATTTTCTATTGGAATTATTTAAATGTTTTGCTATATTCTACATATTACACAAATATATCTTCACAACGAAGGTTATGAAGAAAAAAAAAATTGGAGGAGGCGTGCGCACTTTAATCAGAACAGCAATTGAAATCTTGAATTTTAAAGGTATGACTAATATTCAAAACCTTGACCATCATGCAAAGATGCTACTAAGGAAATTAGAAGACATAACATACGTAATTATCGGGTTAATTTTTTTATAACTAAATATTTCAGTCTAATTCTATGGATAAGTGTGTTAAAGTTTAAGAATGAAAAAAGTAAGCAAATATGCAAAGTAAACATCAAAACAATATGTTTTCTTAAATGCAGAAAGGAATCTTTGATTTGGCCCTGTGGGTTACTAACTCGGGAGTTGTCTTAAAACGAGCAAAATAATTTAAAGCTCTTAAATTGAAAATAAGTATTAAAATTATGTCTTATTTTCCTTTAACAAATATATTTCTAGAGGTAAAAGGGTGAAATTTCTTTTGATTTCTGAGTTATATTGTTACGAAAAGCTCTTTTTAATTTCAATTTAACATAAAGGGATTTTAAATAACCCAGAATCATTGTTTTTAAAGAAGACCATTTCTTTTTTTATACATGAAAAGTTTTATCTCGACTTGAATCGAGAGCAATCATTAATTAGAAACAAATTTTCATGCGACTGAAATTTTAAATTTAATTTTGTTTAGGTTCTAAAATCTATTACTTTACGGTTGCAGAACTGTTCATGTATCTTTATTATTTAAAAATAAATTACAAAACTCATATTCGTGAGTAAAAAAATTATAAAATTACATAAAAAGAGAAATCGTAGAAATTATAGTCAACTTGTGGCGACATCTATGAATGGTACCTTAAAATAAATTCTAAATATCAACACAGTTTTTCCTGATGTTAGGTATCAGCCAAAATGGCAGGAAATTCGTGCCTCTTGAAAACAGATAAATAATGAAATGTTTTTAAGGTATCCGAACACGTTGAAAATGACCCAATTCAGTCAAGACAGATATTTTTGTCTTTTTTATTTTATTGAATAGAGCTATCTTTTGACTTTACGAAATATACTTTATTTTATTTCTACACTACCTAGAGGCCAAGTTACAATCAATTTTGTAACGTTAGAAAAACCGGAAGTGGGTTTTTGATCTACCAGAAGTGGGCATTTAAATGGCTCAAAATCTATCATGGTGAGTCTGATAAATCAAAATATTACGAATGTATTTCTATAAAACTTTTTAAACCTGATATTTACGTTATTTCCAGAGAATGTACTAAAATATTTCTTATTGTATGCATACTTTTTGAGTTATGGCTTGGTATTTAAATAATGATCTCATAAAAAAATGTAACATTTCTTATAATGTTTACTCAATCAGCTCCAAAATTTTAATATTTTAATAAAAATTTTAGTACATTTTCTAGATAAATGCATCTAGTTTGTTTTCTTAATACTTTTACTAATATATGTTTATTACTTTTTCTCTAACTGCTTTGAAGTTTTCAAAAATATTGCTAAAATTTCACTTATAATTGTGATTTTTGAAAAATTCAGGTAATTTATTTTAAATTTTGATTGTTAATTATAGTAATATTTATTGGTATGAGTCTCAAAAGGGCATTTATAATGTTTTAGTATGCTATTTTGTTAAAAAGTACTCCGACCGTGTTCGGATACCTTAAATTTTTTTAATATGGTATACAAAAACTCATGCAAAAAGTCAAGTTAAATCATAATAGTATTATCGTTATTTTAAATTTTATTGAAAAAAAATATTGAGAAAAGATATTTTTTTTTATATCACAATGGGGGAAAATTTATTTATAGAAAAAGATTTGTGTGTCTGTGTTACTTCCATTTAATAGAATTCTATGGTCAAAGCAATAAAAGATAAATATGAGAAAAAGTAAACAGTCTTTTATTTATGAAAAACACTCGTATCTTGTAAAATCATACTCAAATACGAAATACAATAAATTTGTTGTTGTTGCCAATCTTCCATGATCTGACGAAGTCAGACAAGATCAATTAAATCGTTGACTCTCATGTCGAGCACAAGAAGGTGATCAGTGTAGATATCTTTGCTTGGCTTGGGAAATCCATTCAACGCTTTATGTGTTCGGGGGAAGCCTGGTGATCTTGACACCTTGCACAGATGGAGAAGGGTTTTTTCTCCGCTGAGAATGAGAGGCACTTGACTACAGGTAAGACGAGAGAGTGTAGTCTGGGAACATCTGTCACACAGGGGCGTAGCTACCGCTTATCAACCGTATCAATGATACGGGGCCCCTAAGCTACAGGGGCCCCAACATGTGGAACTACTGAACCACTAAGAGGACTTTCGTTTCAAAAATAGGGTTCCGAAGGAGTTTTGATTCGGGGCCTACTCAGAACTAGCTATGCCAGTGATGTCACACTTCAGGGCTAGGGCAGACCGGTTCTATTACCCGCATACATATCAATGATGAGTAGAAAGTACTTTCCACTCCACCAAATTTTTAAATTTTTTAAAGGAATATACTTCCAGATAGGTAAGGGTGGATGTGGCGGGAGTTGAAAACAAATTTATTGTAGTCCATTGCAACAGATAATTAAATTATTTTCTAAATATGAATACAAATTTTTTATAATATAAATGCTGGTAGTGACTGATTTAGAAATATCAAAATAATTTTTGAAGTGAAACTTCTTTGGGGACGGGAGTGAATGGGAAATTTATCCAGTTTTGCGTAACAGTGAAAAAGCGAACGGAAGTAGTGATCCCCCCCATCCTTCTGAAACGTCGCCATGGTGAGGAGATAGCGAGTGGGAGGAAAAGGGAGCGGGGGAGGGGGAGTACACCACGTGACTTGCGTCATATCCGTGAAAAAGTTGGACGAATGCTAAGGGGGAATTGTACATCAAAAGTATATCTTGCTGCTATGGACGAAAGGCGCTTAGGTATTGAAGACATTAAGTAAACCTTGCTACTCTCGTAACGAACTCGCGTGGAGTATTTTCGTAGTTTATATGCAATGAACGAGTAAACGCACCCAAAATATTACCATTATATGGTTCTTCCCGTTACGGGAGTGCCTGGGGGCATTGTGTATATGTCACTAACGACGCACCAGAATCGCTACGGGTAGCGTCTTGTAAACAAACATAGTGACTTCTGTTAGTGATGCATTAAGTTTGTATTATTAATTTTTATTTCCATTGAATCAAAATAAATTCTGGTCAGAATGCCTAGAACAAATGCAAAAAGAGGAAAAGAGTTTCGTTAAAGAAAAAAAAAAGCAAAACTAGCAGCAAGTCCAGGCGAAAGTATATATATCACCAGGTTGTTCGGTCGCAGCTTTTATCATCTTTATCCATAAAGTTTTAATGCTGTACACATCAGAGACTGATGCAATCATTGGATCCGATGATGATTAAAAGCCAATTATTTTAACTGGAGATTTTAATGATAATTTTGCTTCAGAAGAAGCAAAGCCATTCTTTGAATTCTTGAAACGGACACTGAATTTGACAATGAATACTGATTCTAGAGAAGGAAAAACAATATACGGTTTCACTTCTATCGCGTGGCTTTCCACGTTCTTTTTTTTGTACAAGTTGTAACTTTGCGGAGTTTAAATTTTATTTAAATTTTCATGTAAATTGAAATCAATAACTTTGATAAACATCATCAACTAAAATCTTTTTGCAATCTAAAATAATTTATTAACTCCCAATCTTAAAAACTTTAATCATCGACATCATTAAATGAAAAGAAAAATTTCATTCTCATTTATAAATTGAGATAAAATTAATTAAATGTTTTGAATATGCATACATTTTATAAAAAATATAGTAGGCATTTAATTTTCTGTTATGAGAGTAATATTCATTATAACATTTTAAAATAACCTAATAATTAAACTGTCAGAAAATTTGTACATTATAATACTATATAGAAGATTGTGTTTTGTTTTGAAAAATGCAAACGAATTCTCAAAATAGGTAATTTAGTTTTGAATATGTTATGGGTACTATATATTACAAAGTTACATTACACGGAGAAAAGGTATGCCAATCTTAATCTTTTTAAAATTATCTTATGATTTTCGAATGTCATAAGAAAAAACACACTTGCAATGAAATAGATTCGATTACTATTATCAGCATTTTAGTAAAAATGACTGCAAGTTCTGGTTCTTTTTAAAATTATACCAAAAAATTTTGTAAAATTTAACTGTTTTTGTATCTGTTAAAAATTATATATTAACAATTAATATTTTTTTTTCAATATATATCTTTTTAATTTCCCTAAATTGCAAATATTGAGTCATACTTATTGTTATTTTAACAAATTCAAAAATAATTTAAATAAGGAATTTATTTCTTTAGAAAGCTTAGTCTACGCTGAAATAAAGTATGTTAAATAAAAAAAAGACCAAAGCAATCAGATTCGAAATTTATGAAATATGAATGTTTGTTTCGATGAAAATAAATTCGGATTACGTAATGAGTTTCAATCATATACAGCAGTAGTTCTTAAATTGTAATCCATGGACTCCCTGAGGTCCCCAGTGCTTTTTTGGGGCGGGGGTCTGTGAAGGGGTTTATTTAATGTTACCTTATTTACAGACTCTGAAAGGCCTCATGGAGAAATTGAAAGCTGTGCCATCCCAGACTAGACTACTAAATGTGTGACGCATCTATACGCGTCTATGACTAATCCCTTGGGGACTTTTCTGGGGCAATAGTTTTACCAAGGAAGGTTCACCAAGGAAAAGTTTCACCGAAGGAAGAAAGCGTGATTATGAAAATGAAGTATATTATATAAATTCTGTATTCGCGAGTTTTGAGAGTTAGTTGGTGAGAGAAGGATCGTAAATTTATTAAGTGCAAATCTGAGTTTATCAATTGAAGAAATCTAAGAGAGGATCACTCGACGGTGATTAAATCCGGATAAGGTTCGCATTCAAGGCCTCAACTGTAGGACTCGACTTCATAAAAGTACAGGTATCGTAATCCTTATTTAAATAGAAGTTTAGCGTATTAGTGAGCGACATAGTTTATATTGAGCTTATATAAGTTATCATGGAATCAGTCGTAGGTCCGCAATATTATCTCCAGGCAAACGGGTCTCACCTTCGCGCTTTACATACTGATCAAATTTCTTAATTGGATTTTTTTGTTCTTGCTTGATTTTGTGTCAATAAAACAATTAGAGTGAATCATGTCGACTGATTATTTAATTCTTCCCACACCTCTAGCCGGGTCCGAGGGTAGACAAGGAGGATCAGAGGAAATGATTAACCGACAAGCATTATAAATTGTCCCCTATGAAAACATTCTACTAGATCATGTATTTTGATCAAAAATATTGATTCAGTTAATTTTTTATTGTTTGCAAATACATAGCCATTGCTACAAAGTAATATTTTGTAAATATATGTTTACTGTTTTCTTAAGGGGAAAAAGAAATATTAAAAAAATTTGTTTTCGTAGCAGAGGCAGTCTTAGAATCATTCAGCAATCTGTAAATTACTCAGCTATGTGTTGTGATTCAGAGAGGGGAGTTCAAAATCTTCGAGGGATGGATCAACGATTTCAGGATGGTACATATAGGGGACTTGAAGGGATCTAAAGTTTAAAAACCACTGATATAAAGGAATGGAAATAATAAAATTTTTGTCGATGATATTTCATTAAAAATAAGTATCACAAATTGCCGTTTGGATTTCGAGTATTACCTTAAATTTATATTTAACCCTCTGGGTGGTTGAGGATCTAATTGAAACTCATTCAAAAGCGGTCTACTTTTTCAAAGCTGGCGGTAGCGAAACGGTTCCTGTGTACTTTTGCGAACTACTTCGAAAATGCACCACAATTTTATGCCTTCCCCCTTTAAGATACGGGAGGTCTACAAGCGCTTTTGTTGGGACGATTTTATTGCTTTTTCGGTTTCTGTGTTGTTGGAAAAAGGGGAGATTTCTCATTCATAGCTGTTGCCTTGGGAGAAAATTGTGTGATGAACGTTGGATCCACATCACGGCGAACAGAAACCATCCAATTTGTTGAATCATAGTAACAAGCAAATAAAGGATAAAAAATAAAGATTTAAAGAAATGACGAGTTAAAAGTTGAAAAATATTTTTAATAAGCAAAAGAAAATTAATATTTTTCTTCTATTACTTTTTAAAACTAAAAAAAAAAACATTTTGATTTTGGTATTACGATTTGATCAAGACAGAAGTAATCTGTAACATTGTTGAATATCAGACTAAGAAAACGCAAACCGATTTTCCTGTTTTTTTTCTTTCTTTTTTTTTAAAAAAAATTATGAGGTAAAAAAGTAAAAGTGATCATTTTTTTTAAAAAGCAAAATGAGAATAAATGTAGTATCATTATATACCAATGATTCCCAAAGGTATCTATATGCACTCCCAGGGGTCTATGACGACCTGCAAGAGTTCCACGCGAGTAAAAAAATAATTTGGGGGTTCATGAGGTGTAAATGGGGGTCTATGATCGTGGTTCTCATTTAAACCAGATCATGACGTTATTCTTTAAAAAAATTTGATCCAGTGGGAACTAGATTTTACCAATTTAACGTTTACTAAATTTAGTGAGGTTAGTTTAACAACATAAAAGTTGACTACCATACTAGGTGATAACATACAATTTTATTAATACAAGGAATATTTCAGCATTTTTTTCCAAAATTAAGCTAAAGAAGTATAATATTGAACGTCACGAATTTTTTATATTTGTCACAGTCTGTCAGGACATTTTAACCTACGTTTAACATTTAAATGCCCTTACTCAGATTTTGAAACTAAGTTTGAGATTTTTTTTTTTTTTTTTTTTTTGTTTTTTTTGTTTTTTTTTGTAATACAGCAGTAGACAATGATTTTCAAATAGTCGCTTTGAAAAAAAAAGTGTCATATTGCAATAGGAACTTATTAGAATAGGTCCTTATGAAGATCTTTATAGAAACGGATGTCAGTAATTTTGGCTTTAAAAGACATACCTGATATTTGTCACAAAATATGGAATATCATGAGAAAGTTTTTAAATGTGTTTTTCCTTGTGAGAGGGAGTTTCACTGAGTTTGCCAATCTCAAAAAAAAAAAAAAAAAAAGGAAAAGAAAGAAAGAAGTAGGCACTTACGAAAAAGGAAGGTTAGGGTTAAACCTGACAAGATTGATATTAAATATTGAAAATTTGTTATTGAAACACCAGATTCATCCTTCTCTTTAAAAGCATTTGTTCAGTTATTTTGTTTTAACTATAATTCATTATATGCGCTTCTTAAGTTTTAAACGCAGAACTATACTTCATTACAGTTAAAAATTTAATTTTTTGAAAGTAGTAGCACCAATTATCAAAAAAGATATTTAAGTTGATAAATTTGCAAAAATTTAATATTAGGTAGGCAGGGGTCTACCCGAAACCGAAAACATGGCAAGGGGTCTATGAGACAACGAAGTTGGGAACCTCTGTTATATATACGATGAAGAGTTTGTACAATAAACTGGGCTTTCTGCATTTAATTATATTTTTAATTTAAAATAACATTAAGAGATTTTAATACTTTTAATTTATGCAAATTTTAATCCTTAAATTTATACTTTTCTGTTGAATGAATTTTTTGGGCATAAATCAAATCTCATCATTACAACTTACACTAAGAATAAAATAATACTCTCACCACTTCAGCATTTTTGTCGGAATCACATAATACACTTTCAATCAATAATTTTATAAGGAAATATATTTTTCTTAAATGTGTTAAATGCGAAAGCGTTTCTTCCCATTTTCTACTCAGATTTGATTTTCATTTTTCCGTTTCTTTAGTATTACATCCTTTAAATGCATATTCGCATATTTATAAATGGGAAATTGTCATCCGTAGCTACATCTTTCAATTCAGTCATTGCAAAGATGTGTGTGCATTACTGATTAATTTTGTCTTTTAAAAACAGTACACTTAAAACATTTTACATAAGTAAATTAACTGACAATTAATAATATAAGAAATTTTATAAGCAATTTTAACATTTAGAGATGTATCCTTAATTCCAGGATTAGAACCTTACAAATTGCTATTTTATTCTTAATATTAACAGTATAATTCATTATCCTCATAATTCATTCTATATTGCAAGAAAACCCTACCTTTTGCTTTTGAAATGTTATTATATTAAAAATTTTGGGTAGTTTTGTAAAAAAATTACACATGGTGGAAAAAACGGATTATAATTTTTGATTTTTAAATAATATTCTCTTAAGTGTCGAGAATTTTTCCAAATTTAAGGCATATAACAAAAACATCAGGGTTTTTTAAAAAAAATTTGTTGGCCCATATATTTCGAAAGCTTGCTCCAATTGAACTGGGATCTCTCTCTTATCATTTTAGGATACTTTCAAACTGTAAAAAAAGCCTAGGCTCTAGGCTGGATCTTAGACAAAGCATACATTCCAGAAGACCTGAAAACCAATTAGGTTTTAAGAAATTTTTAAGTTTTCTGAGATTTGGTTTTAGTTTTGAATTCACTTTAAAGTGTTTTTGAATTCTAAATTAAATTAATTGAAATATTTTTGAACACAAGCCACTTTTTCGTGTGAAATGGGTATTAACTGAAATTTTAATTTCTAAAATCATTTCTGTTTGCTATGTTTTTGAAGCTTTTGAGTTCTCTCACATTTACTTAATTAAGATTGATTTAAAGACCACTATATTTATTTGTACTTATAATTTATATAATTTAAAAGCTTTTTACTTTGTTTTCATTAATTTTTTCCTGTTGAGAAATGGCCATGACAAAATGTAAGCAGGTTCTGTGAGAATAACATTTGAAGGGAAGGAATACGCGACTGAAATTTATAAATCTAAAATCCAGCTTTCACAGATGATGTTACAATTAGACTTCAAAATGTAAATGTTCTGAATACAAATGTTGTAGAAAGAACTAAATATTCCCTGATGTCTTAACTACATTATAGTAAATATTTTGTAGTACTACTTTAGTATTTTTCAAGTCATGCCAACAAAACCCAACTTCCTAAACTACCCCGATTTAAAAAAAAAATTGACATTATTTACAAACTTGGTGATTTCGGGATACCTTTATATCACTATTATTTTGTGTGTATAAATGTTTTGTGTATTTAAAACTCCTGTGAAAATATTAGGTTAAGATGAAACCGAATAATCTATCACAGTAACAAATGTTATTAATATTGCGTAAAAGAATATTTTGAATTAAAAAAGAAATTTTCAGTCATAATTATTTCAAGTAGTGTTTGGATGTAGAACATAAGTTGGAAAATAACATATTAAAAATTAGAGCTTTACAGACACTATTAGTTTTTGTTTTTGCCTTTCCAAATTTTATAAATGTGTTTTTTTCAGACTTTTAATTTTGAAAATGTGTTTTCTAATCCCTAACGCTTTTTTTCTTCTAATCTTGAAATATCTTGTAAATACTCCCAAACATATGATCCATAAAAGTTCATATGGATTTAGGACTGGGAGCTCCAGTTATGTTTTTTAAAATCTTAAAGTTAATATTTGAAAAATTTCGTGTTTTTCCAGGTTTAGCTATAAAAATAATTATTAAAATCCAACAAAGAAATAGATTTTAAATTCTATACTTTTTGTTTCCAATAATCTAAGAAATATAAATCATTTACAATAATTAAATATTTTTTAATAATTTAGTATTTTATAAAAGTTTTAAAAAACTTCCAAAATGCTCAATGCTTTAAAATTGTTAAATAATGGCTTGTCAAACTAACTTATTATTTTCAGAATCAATATAATAGCATAATTTGAATATAAAACAAAAATTTATTTTACTGTTATAAACTGTTTATGACTTCTATTCATAATGTAAAAAGAATGAAATATAAATACATAACTTAGTGCAAGTCAAAAACAATCATAATTTGTAAAACTCCGGCCGCACTACTAATTCCAATACATTTTACAAACTGTAGCTAAAAACAATTATATTCTTACGGGACCAAAAATTTATTTATGTATGGAATATTTTTCCTTATTAAAT